>CAEFZX010009301.1:0-185502 GCA_903066825.1 Alfaro cultratus
ATCAGTGTCTGCCCTGTGATTGGACAGATCAGTGTCTGCCCTGTGATTGGACAGATCAGTGTCTGCCCTGTGATTGGACAGATCAGTGTCTGCCCTGTGATTGGTGGCTTCCTGCAGGAAGTTGTGAACAGAGTTTAAAAGCTGCTGCAGGACTGCAGACATTCACAGGAAGCTGGACCAGCAATGGCTCTGCTGAAGGTTCTGCTGCTGGGTGAGTCGGACAAACTGGAGACACTGGACAGATTGGAGACACTGGAGGCATTTCCACTGGTTCCAGGGAGACTTCTGCTCTCTGTGACTCTCAAACTTCCCTCTGATTCTGTTTCAGACTGAAACATCTTTGCATATAAATTGTGATGCTTTGTAATCTTTAACTGTTTATTCTTTTTCTGTTCCAGCAGCAATGTTTGCGCCTGATTTCTGAGTGAAGTCCTCCTTTTTCTTCTTCCGGTGTTTCAGTGAACTCAAATGTTTCTCTGCAGAAGAGAATCATTGGAGGCCATGACTGTGATGACAGGGAGCGTCTTTATCATGTTCGGATTGAGAGTAGCAATTACACTTCAAAGAACCTGTGTGGAGGATCTCTGATCCACCCTAAGTGGATCCTGTCTGCGGCTCACTGCTGGCAGTTGGAGAATTTGTGGTAGGAAAGAAACATTGACAGTTTTATCTGCAGATGATCAGGTTTTCTGTGTGTTTATTATAATCTAACCTTTTCTGCAGGATTAAAGTAGTAATGTTAAAAGTTCATCCAAGGAGGGCTAAACAGCGGAACCATATAATTCGAGACGATCCAGTGATTTATACTGACCAGGGCCAGGAGCATGACATCATGTTGCTGAAGCTTCGGAAACCAGTGAAAGATGTTCTGCCTGCTCAGCTACCAAGATGCCAGAATCGTCCTAAAATGTAAGTAAGTCTTTCTCTGATCAAAAACATGACTTCAGTTTTTCTGTCTCCGCTCCTCCAGTCCTCCAGTCCTGCTGCCTCTGCTTCAGCATACCTGAGTCAGGTAATCAGGCCCCACTAGCAAAACCAGAACCCATTTAGCTCAGGTGTGTTGGACCAGACACACATGTAAAGGACACAGGACCCAGACTGGACATGGACACTCCTGTGTCAGAGGATGAAGTCCTTCATGGATTTATTTTTTATTCTGCCATTGTTCTTCATCACAATTCAATTTCTACATTATCTTGTATTTTTACGTTGTATTCTTATTGTGTTATAGAGGCGATACAGTTCAGATGGCAGGAGAGGGAGGAACGAGAACCGGCCCCAATTGTGAGCGAGGTGAGAGAAATATTGAAGTTATGAGAGTAAAATCTTTGTTTCTGTCGCTGCAGAGAAGGTGGAGTGGAGAACATGTTTATGATTCTCATGTTTCTCTACAGACCCCAATGCTCCTATTCCAACACATCTTCAGTGTGTCAACATGAATGTTGTTCAGGATACCCTCTTTAACCCGACATGTGGGAAAGTATTTCTTACTGAAGCACCAAGCAGGGATATATGTCATGTAAGTTTTTCATCAATATCTCTCTGCAGTGATTAGAACCTTTCTGTTTTACAACATAAATAAATATATTGATATACATTTTTCTACAGGGCGACTCTGGTTCAGCAGTGGAGTTCAACAGCATGATTTATGGTGTGATTGCTGAATGTGGAGCAGGTTTTGCACATCTGATACCATCTACAATGATGGATGTTTGTGAATACATAGATTGGATAACACAAACAATTGGGCAAAAATAAAACAGACTATCATGAAATAAAATTCTCATCAAATTTCCTCTCAGATGTAATTTTATAGTTGTATCTTCATCACTTTGTAGTTTGTAGAATTAGGATAAATGAATAGTTTAGTTTTTTCTCACCTGACCTTGACCTCCCTAATGGAGCTTTCTCTGCCTCAGAAATGAAAAATGAATCGATAAATGAATGAAAAAGAAACATTTCCTGTACGATCGTCTTTACATTTATGGTTCAGTTTGTTCAGTTGATATTTCCCCTGAACTGAGTCTAAAAACGTGACATGAGTTTTAAATCGCATGAAGAGGAACATCAGAAGTAATTTACTAATTCAGTTTTTGTCTTTATTTTACATCAGAAACGAACATGCAGCATATAAACTCTGCAGCTCTGGAGTTTCTATTTCTGATTTAGTTCTAGAGAACTTTAACTCCAAGACCAAAGAGCTGTGCACAAAATAATGAAACAGAAGTCACATAATACAATTAACAAATAATAAAATCCTAATAACTGAAAAATTATACAAAAAAACATCACATTTTTAATAAAGATACAAAGGAAACAAAAAGTTCAATAATTAAAAACAATTTAAATGTCAAAATCTGGAATGAAAGAAGTTTCAAGAAAATATTTAAAAACATGTAAAACTAATTAGTGGTAGCTTCTGGTTGCCACAAATTTAACATAAAAATGAAAGAAATGTTTCCTCTATTGCAGTTAAGCAAAGTGTCATTGTAATTTTAACAATTGTTTAAAGGTCTTGTTCAATGTGCCCCTCTTTAACTTTGACACAACGTTCACACAACCTGGTGTTTGTAAACCTGACGGTAGCAGTATAGCTCTGCTACAGTCATTAGCTATCTATCATGCTACGGTAGGAAAATCTGACGAGATAGTCAGAACACCAGATCAAGAATATTCACAAAAAAACAAATACAAAACACAGCGGTCCTAATTCAAACCTCCGACTCACCAACTATCTGCCACCAACTCACTCACTTAGCCTGGATCTTTATGTAGCAGATTTCTCTGTGCTAAAGCTCTATCAATTAATGACTTCATCTCTCAGCATAATATTGATATGTTTCTGACAGAAACATGGTTGAATGACAATAATGAACCGACCGTACGAATTGAATTAGTGCCTCCTGACTACAATTTTTAAAGTGAGAATAGAAACATAAAAAAAGGGGAGGGGTGGCTTCAATATTTAAGAATACCATAAATTGTAGTAAAATTTCTTTGGGTTATTTCATCTCTTTTAAATATCTGGGAATAGAGGTAAAAGGCCACAAACAAACTCTGACACTAACTTTATACAAAACTCCAACATACGTAGAAAATTTCTTTACTGACTTTAATGAGCTTTTATCTCTCTTATGCATTGATTATGACTGTTTAATAATTGTCGGTGATTTCAACATCTATGTTGATAGCCTGAAGACAAAGGGGCATATAAGCTCTTTATTATATTAGGGAATTTTGGTCTGATTCAACATGTCAAACAAGCAACACACACTTGAGGACACACACTGGACCTAGTTATCAGTAAGGGTGTGAGTATTTCCAGTGTGTATAGCTGATGTCGCCCTGTCGGATCACTTCGCTGTTATCTTTGAAAATACTTTATTCAATAGCCCACTTAGCTAAACAGCTACTATCACAAAAGTTCTTTCACAAACAACACAGCAGAAACATTGAATCAAATCTATTCTTCCTCCTCACCCTTAAGCTGCAGCCATGTAGATGAGTTGGTAAATGACTTCCATTCTAATATTTCAGGTATCATTGATTCAATTGCCCCCATTAAAGTGAAGGTTGTGTCTGGTATGATCAAGTCTCCATGGAGAAATGCACAAACAGATGTGCTAGACAACTTTGCCATAGAGACGAACGTAAATGGCGTAAAACAACTTCATGTTTACTATGAAATCTATAAAGTCAGACTCAACTCTACAACATGCAAGGGAAATGTTTTTTGCAGATATCATAAGCAAAAACATTAACAATGCTCAAGCTTTATTTGCAACAGTTAACAGACTCACAAACCCTCCAGTGTCTGAACTTCAATCTAATGCAGCATGCAATTAGTTTGCCAGCTTCTTTTCAGAGAAAATTCAAAAAATCAGAAATTTAATGTGCATACCCACACTAAATCCAGTATCCATACTCCTAGTTTTCTCCAGTAACTTTCCCAGGCTATAAACAATGGATGCGCTTATTTCATGACAATGTGGGACCGAATTTATCAGCTAACTGCTTCAAACTGGTCTCCTGCATCACACAGAGTTCTCTCCTGACCTTTCTTTTGACCAATGTGTTTCTACATTAAAAGATTTTGATTTATAAAATATGATGTATTCAAACTCCTAAACATCTATTATACTATTTATTTCTTTGGTTATAAAGAAGTAGAAAATTTTTCAGATGAATATATGACTTACACTCTTTTAAGAATGTGATCCAATATGAAAAACTTCTAGACTTATTTTAATCAAATCAGGTTTATTTTATCTAAAGAAAAAAGCTCTACTGATTTAGATATATATTAAACCATGAGTCTAAATGTAACTTAAATTGAGGCCTACTCAAAACAAACCAAATCCATTTAATATTTCAACACTAGCTAAGATTAAACATCATTAAATAGTTAAGCTAATATTTCCAACAAATCCCATCCAATTCCTGAACAGATGCTTAGCACAAATAAATGAAAATTCTTACTTTTTTCATTATAACTTTTCTCAGAATTAGTTCTATTCTGAGAAAAAAATAATTCTGAGATTAATTAAATGTCTAGATTAAAGTTAGAAATCTGACTTTAATCTCAAAATTCTGATTTTAATCTCAAAATTTTAACCTTAATCTCAGAATGATTACTTTTTTTCTCAATATTCTGACTTTAATGCCAGAATTCTGTGATTAAAGTCATATTTTTATTTTTTTTTTTATGGCCCTAATCCTCTTCCGTACTTTTAGGTATACTCCACAAATATGTCAATTTAAGAATAGCAAACAGGGTGACAGCTTTAGGCCACTGAGAACAATTTGAAAGTGTTATTCTATGATAAAACCCCGCAGCGTCCACGCGTGGTCGGGTAGTCAAAGGTGAAGCTCTGGTCTTGGCAGTCGGGATGACGTGGCTGAAGCCTGCGGAAGATGCGCCGACAGAGTTCCTCCAACCACCGCTGGAGCCATCGCTTTCTACGCTGATTGGACGCCGAGCACCACGTGACACCTCTCAACCAATCCAGTGTAGGTTCGGTGAGAGCGTACAGAGAGCATCCCTGAAAACTGCTTCTGTCATACAACCAGGAAGAAGGTGGGATATTAGCCCAACGTAGCTAACTACCCCAATCTTTCTGCATACTTTCACCAAAAAATAATGGGTTCTTCCCGGTGGAAGTTGGCAGTGGCGGCTTTCCTTGCAGTAGTGGGCTCTTTATTACCTGTTGACGCGGACGAGCATGAGCACACGGTAAGACGGCGTTTAAATGAGGCCGACTGAGAAAGAGGGGGGGATCGTTGAAAAATAATGGACGTTTGTGCTGTGGGTGAGCTGCTAGCTGCGGTTCAAGAAACAGGATCACACATATACCAGGGTGTATAACTTTAGTCTGTTGAGTGATAAATCGATACTTGCTGTGCTACTGAACAGATAAGCATTCAGTTAGCCAGCTAACATGCAACCCTTAATCGGCCTAACTACTCATGCTAACTGTTAGCTTTTCACAACGGCTCCACACTAGCTTTCCTTTAGCACCGGTGGAATCTGTTCGTATCGCACCAAGAGGCTTCCATTAGTCAGTTGAGTAAATTAAAAGTACATTTAGCCTTAAAGCAGAAGTAGAACCGTAAATAGGCTAAGCTGGAACACCGGGGAAACGTTGAGGCCTGTTGGTATTTACTCTGTTATACGTTTGATTGCAGTCAGATACTATCTGGAAGTGTTGAGCAGGTCTTGGACTCATTGTTCAGCCTGAATAAAAAACAAAAAAAAAAACTGGTGTAGGTATGAAAGCAGTCGGATGAGTTGACTGATACAACGTGGAAGTTCACTTCCTTGAACGTAAGCAAACAGCCACGGAATATCTAGAGTAACACAGGTGTACCTGAAAGTGATAACTGGTATATTTTCATTAGTTTGCATTCAAATTTAAATACAATGGGCATCTGTTTTAGAATCAATCCAAAACATATCACGATATTTAAATGAACGTTTTGTATTTCTACTAGAGTATGGGGGGAAACTTAAGTTAATTGACATGTAATAATCCTACTTTGAGTCCAGATGTTATGTTCGTTACTGTAGAATAAGACATTTACATCATTAAAAACGAGTAATTCTGCCTTAAATAATAATAATAATAATAATAATAATAATGATAATAATAAAAACATTCATCTTAGATTAATTTTGAAATGAAACCTTTTTAAACCCTGAAATGAATCTATAAATTATTTTCTGTTTTGGATAGAATATGAACCTGATCTGGGCTAATATTTGAGAATAGAGATTCTAGAAAATTTGGGTGGTTTGAAGATTTATTCTCATCTTCAAGTAAATTAAACATAGTTTAGCAATTAACTTTGGCTACTTTGCTGGTAGGTATTGAGAAAAATAAATGCTATTTTTTGTGTGTTGAATTTGTGCTTGAAAATGTTAAATCTATAACTTTCAATAGCAAATAAAAGGTGTTTATTTTTGGAGACTCACTTTTAATGACATACCCATTCCTGCTTCTAGAAAAATAATAATAGACATTGTTTATCTTATATTTTTTTGCATAACATTTATTATCTTGATACATAACTTGAGCTAAAAAAAAACAAAAAAACCTCAACATTCAATAGTTTAAGTGAATTCTTATGCAGAATATATGCTCTTTATATGTTAATATCAGTAAACCAAGGTAGTAATAACTGGTGAATTAATTGGACTATCTGCGTAGGTAACGTTGGCAGTTGGTGTGGAAACTAAAATAGTTGGCTGCACTATAATTTTTTCCAAACAACCAAATTAACATTTCCTGTAAGCAAAGAAAAAGTATAGTAGCCTTCTTTCAGCCAGCTGATCTGCAGTGCATGGAAAAACAGGTTGTAGGCCTGTTGCAATAAATCAATTAATTGCATGATAAATTAAAACAAACTCAATAATTTCCATTTGCGTGATTTATCATTTTTCTCTTTCTTTCTACCAAAAACTGGATCATAAAAGTCTTCAACCTGCTGTTTTGGTCTCAACTAAACCTTTTTTGAAGGCTAGTTTTGTTTATAGAGACTTCATAATTCATTTTATTTGTTGTTTTATTTATTTTGGATATTTAAAATGTCTTCCGGTTCTATTGTTAAATGTTCATTAGAATTTACAGTTTATTGACCTTTGAGAATGCGTTCTTGTATTATTATACCATTTGCATTATATTACTTGAAAATGATCTCAAAACAACAATATTATTGTTTATTGGAATAACTTCTGGGGCAATTTATTGTTCAGCAAAGTTTGTTATTGTGACAGATCTATCAGTTTGGCATCTCAATAAAAAGATTTCACTTTTGTGCAGTTTTGAAACACTTTTAAAAACCTTGTCATGCCTTGATGTCGGTAACGGACTGATGCATACTTTACGCTTTAATGGTTTCCTTATTTTTATTTAAACCTCATCATCACAGTCTGCTGAGTTGCCACTGATATGAAACTGTACCTAGAGGTAATTATGGCTCAGGACTGTATATTCAGAAACCCGATGGACTTGTAGAATAAGTGCAGCATTCTTGTACTGCTCTGATTAAATCCCTTTATTTCCCCTTTATAGTACACAGATAAGGAGGAGGTCGTTTTATGGATGAACACAGTGGGGCCTTACCACAATCGACAGGAGACATACAAGTATTTCTCTTTGCCCTTTTGCGCGGGCAACAAGAAGACCATCAGTCATTACCATGAAACCCTCGGAGAGGCTCTGCAGGGGGTGGAGCTGGAGTTCAGCGGCCTGGACATCAAGTTCAAAGGTTTTCTGCTTTGTTTGGCCTAAACGCATGAGTAAAACTGTTAATGTGTGTATGTTTCACATTTTATGGCACCTAATTCAAAATGTTTTGTCCTATTATCTCTGCAGAGGAAGTCATGCAGAACACATACTGTACAATTGACTTAGACAAACCCAAACAGGATGCTTTTGTTTATGCCATAAAGAACCACTACTGGTATCAGATGTACATCGATGACCTGCCCATCTGGGGTAAGTGACGTTAATTTCAACCTCTGGGGTTTTGGTTGATGCTGAAAAGTTTTGGGATTTTTTTAATATTGCTATGTTTTCCCACCAAAAAGTCAAAGGGATCAACCCAGTTCTGGGAATGAAGATGCATGACTGTGCTGTTTTACTCGTTCATTACTACTTCATTTATCGTAAAACGGATTTAGGATGCAAACGACCCACAGAAACTTGCCATTTGTATCCACCTATGCAAAAGAGTTTTGATATTACACGACCTGTACTATTAGAGTGATATTAAAGACACTTCTTAGGTCTCTTCCTCTTCACGCTAAACTTGTTGTCACTTTTTTTTTTTTCGCAATAGTGGCCACCACTCCTCCGGCTGATTAAACATCCACTCGTCTGCATGCGGATGTTGCATGTAGACGGGTGGGGCTCTGATATTTACTCTGCTGCATTTAAGGGATTTAAACATGATTCATCACTTCTGAGATGTTTAGATATTTAGATCAAACATCTTAAATTTGTATCCTGAAACATGCCAACAATCCAAACACATGGATTCAGTTGGATTGAAGTTTTAAGATAACTTAATAAAATTCAGTTTGGGTTGATAAGCCCAGTCGATTGCATTGAGTCATTGACTTTGCAGGAAGCATGACGGTGAACTGTATGCACAAGCTTAAACACAGCAGACCTCGACTTTATTACTTTATGACCTTGGAGAAACACTTCCGACAGTGTTCTGAATTTGATTGAGTTCAAACCAGGCTTTTATGTGGATGGGAAAAACACTGGCTGCTATTTTTGATTCTAAATGTTCATTATTTGTAGCATTAAAGTATTTTCTTGCTCCTTTTTAATGATTCTATTACTAAAAGCAAAGTAACAGTTTCTGCACAGAAGCATAATTGTTACTTTGCTTCTGAAAATAGTACAGAAAATATTACTTTTGCTTTTCAGCATTTATGTAAATATTTGTGGTGAGTTGGTGCGATATAAAAAACTAAATTACTATTTTAAAAAGCTAACTTTTTTGGCAATTTTTTGTACTAACTGTATATCACAAAGCAGAATAATAGTAAATAAAGATGTATGGTACACTGTTGCCTTGGAGCAGAAGGTTCTGGTAGGGATGGGCATTTATCCAGTTATCATTTATCATGATAAATTTAGATTTTCAATTGTCCAGATAAATTTCAATTAATGCTTAAGATCTCCCAAAACTATCCGTATTGTTGGGGTTGTTTCATATTTTCTCTAATATTTCAATAAGACTATTAATAAATGTCAATAAATTTGAAAGAAAGATGTGTTGCTGCCACTGTGTGCATCTTAGTGACATAAATCACCCTTTTTTATGTGACTGGTGTCCTAAAGAAGCTTGTTGTTGTTTTCTATCCAGAGCGATAAATGTTTGTGGGGCTTTCATTGCCGTTGACTAAAAAAAGCACAAATTAATAGTTTAGTCATTTTTATCATTATTACAATAGTACCACAAAATATTGTGAAAAAACTTTAACTTTATATCGCCTCTATAAATTACCCTTAGGTGTTAGTTAGTGCATGCACAGTTGTTTGTCCTGTTTCTCTAAATAAATCATCCCACCTCTTGCATAAGAACAATTATTAAAATAACCCTTTTATTATTTATGTTTACAGATAAGTGCTTAAATATAATATTGAAGTAGAAAATAAATATTCAGATTCAGAGTTCATTCAGCAGCTTAAATTAAGTCGCATAGTTTATAGGCTCAAAATGAGGATATTGATGTGTTTATTATAGTTGATCTTCATTATAGATAGACTATAGATAGTTGTTTCAACCCATGTGACACACAATGCAACAAGCTTCCCCTTATGTTGGTTTGCACGTCCTGACTGTCAGCGCTACGTTCAGACTTGTGGTCCCTATCAGTGTTTTTGCCTCCATCAGATCAGTGACTTCATCCATGTTTTCTTTAAGGCATCGTCGGCGAGGCGGACGAAAACGGAGAGGAGCATTACCTCTGGACGTACAAAAAGCTGGAGATTGGCTACAACGGCAACAGGATCGTTGACGTAAACCTGACGAGCGAAGGCAAAGTGAAGCTCATGCCAAACACCAGAATCGCCATGTCGTATTCTGTGAGTACTGAGAGCTCTTTGTACATAGTATGCAAATATTAGGCTTCCGTTTCGTGATTTCATTAGACTCTGGGGAATTCAAATACGTTTATTTGATTTTCTTTTTTTTAAATCTTTTTTTTTTTCTCCGAAGAGTTTTTTTTTTGCGGCGCTAGTGGCTCGCATTTTACGAGACAGTAGGCTGACAGGAAGGGGGGAAGACATGCGGCAAAGGTCGCCGGGACCGGGAGTCGAACCCGCGACGTCCGCGTCGAGGACTAAGGCCTCCAAACATGGGGCGTGCTAAACCCCTGCGCCACCACAGCACGCCCCTATTTGATCTTTGAAATATATTCAGCTTATGAGACGACACCTCACTGAGTTCACCAGAACTGAACTAATTTATGAATCTCCCCGCTTTTAACAATTGGATTAAAAAGTTCAGATGGTTAGGGTCAGATAAATAAATGGTTATATTCCAATCTATTAAATGTTTTGATATAATTAAATATACTTGCAGTCAGACTAAACAACAGGATTCTTGAAGTGAAGATTAGTTTGCCTAACATTTGCTACTTTTAACAACATTTATATGTTTATGTTATACATTTGAATGCAAATGTGATGGCTTAACAAAGCCACTGCTATGAGCAAACTGTTGTTTTGCATAAAAAGCAGAACTTCAGATTTTTTTTCTCACTGACTGACTGAGTGCATTTCTGCCTGAAATACATCATATTTCAGGCAGAAATATAAATACACATTTATATGTCAGATTCATATGAATGTGTATTTAAAGACATTATGGTGACTTTTTTTAAATATGTAAAAAAAAAAAAAATGCTGTGCAGCAGAGATTTTCAATACAACTTGAAAAAATCCAGTCAATTGCAATAAAACATTAACATAAAACTCTAAAAGTCTTTTTAAATTATTTGAATCAAAATAAATACAAAGTCTTCTACTGGATTTGTAATTGTTTGTTTTTACAACTTTACTTTCATATTTAAAACAAAACAGCGTTGTTCTTGCCCTAACTCTGTAGATCACAGAAAAACTCCAGGAAATGGACAAAGCCTACTGGTGGTGAATCTAAAATGTTATGCACTTTTCATCTCTTCTGAGACACAATATTATTCTAATTTTTTCACTAAGCCTTAGGAACATATCAGCACTAACACCAGTATCGTCTGATAAACAAAACTGGGCCAATATTAATCCAACATTTATTTTCTTTTCTTTTGGGGTTTTTTCAAATGTGTTCACCGTAGTAAAATATATATGATATCGGTTATCGGTCAGAACAGCAATATTAATACATATTGGCCAAAATTTTCATATCGTTAAGTCCCTACAAAAACAATTTAAAAAGCTTTACATGTTTTCAAAAAAAAAAAAAAGCGTAAAAAGCTGACAAGTAGCCACTTTTTACAGTTTTAAAAAAGTTTTAAAAAACCTTTTACTGATTAGGCAAAAAAAAAAATTTGCATTTGCATTTTTTCCTCTTGAGAATCCCACAGACTGAGCAGTCCTGATGAAATTTACTGATTGAGTTAATAAACTGAACTTGGAAACTTGTTGGGAGACTTAAAACAACAAAATGTACTACCAGTCAATCAGATCATAGAGTGCTGATGCCATTGGTTTTACAAATAAATTGTTAAATATGATCAGCTTGACAATAATATTTAAAAAATGTACAATCTCTAGTTGCGGCATGATAGAAGGTAATTGAGAAGCACTTCCCTAGGGAAATGTTTGAATCACTTTCTGATTAGCTGCTAAGGGAAAAGAGGCAAGAAGTGGGGTGTGTCGCTGGGCTCCACGGTAACCGTGGGTTACAGGATTTGACCTCAAATCCTGCACATTTGTTCCCACTCAGGTGAAATGGAAGAAGTCGGATGTGAAGTTTGAGGACAGGTTTGACAAGTACCTGGACCCGTCCTTCTTTCAGCACCGGGTGAGTGAAATGTTCCTCAGGTTTCATGCTGGAATGGATCCTGCTGTTCAGAAAGTGCAAATAAAACTGCTGACTGTTTTTCTTTTTTTAAAGGATTTCTCAAAAGCAGAATTTGTTTTTCCTGCTTTAAGTTTTTATCTATTTATATGTTCCTCCTCTTCTATCTCTGTCCTTCCCTTTGCTCATATTCTGCCTCCACAGTGTTTGTCATTTCTCAGTTTCATTTCTGTAACTCTTTCTTTGGGAACTTCAGATGATTCAGACTAAATCCCTGACATTTTCTCAAATCACCCCAGTTTTACAGCAGATTCACCAACTTCCAGTCATTTACAGAATTTATTTAAAGTGCTGTTGCACACATTCAAAGCCACCACAATTAAGCCTGTCGCAATAAATCAATCAACCTCACAATAAATTAAAACAATCTTGATCATTTCCATTGGCATGATTGTTTGTTTTTTCTCTTTATACCAAAAACTGGATTATTAAAGTCTTAAATGTGCTGCTTTGGTTTCAACTAGCCATAGTTTTAAGGATAGTTTTAGTTACTGAGACTTCAGTATCAATTTTATTTGTTGTTTATTTATTTTGTATATTTAAAATATCTTCCAGTTCCATTGGTAAATGTTTGCTGGAAATTAAAGTTTGATTTTTTTAGGGGGTTTACTTGCATTATTATGCCATTATGTTACTTGGAAATAGTTTCAAAACAACAATATTATCATTTATTGTGATCATTTCAGGGACAGTTTATCATCCAGTAAAATTTATCACAACAAGCCTATCCAAAACAAATCAAAATGCTTCTGTTCAAGTTGCCCTTTTCATTCTAATATCCTGTTTTCATTTCTACTGAATGTGTTGTATAGGTTTTTTTTGTAAAGTGTCACTGGGTGTCTGGAGATAAAATGATCTGTCATTATATGTATTTAACCCTTTTTTCCTGCCTTTAGATTCACTGGTTCTCCATCTTTAACTCCTTCATGATGGTCATATTCCTGGTGGGCCTGGTGTCCATGATCCTAATGAGAACCCTGAGGAAGGATTACGCCAGATACAGCAAAGAAGAAGAAATGGACGACATGGTGAGCGACGCGCGGGAACTTTGGTTTCCTCATGCTGGTTTTAAATTCCTCTTCGTCGCTGATGCTGATGCTGATGCCGCTCCTCTCCTCTCCGCTCTGCTTCCTGTCGCCGTGTGTCGACAGGACAGGGATCTGGGGGATGAGTACGGCTGGAAGCAGGTGCATGGCGACGTGTTCAGGCCGTCCAGCCATCCGCTCATCTTCTCCTCGCTCATCGGCTCCGGCTGCCAGATCTTCTCCGTCTCCTTCATCGTCATCATCGTTGCGATGGTAGAGGATCTATACACAGAGTGAGTAACTGAAAAATGTTTTATATTTATTTCTGTATTAGTTTTTGCTTTCATCAAATTGTTCAACATTGTATGTTTTTGACAGGTTAAATAATTAAATGAGAGCAGTTTTAGGCTTTTCAGCCATCTTTACTTGGGGTGCCAATAAATATCGTTGGTGCTTTAGATGTTAGAAATGTCATGTGGGACGTCAGGATTTAAGACATGTTTAGAGGAAACTGTTTGCTGGTCTGAACTCAAACCTTCTGTTTTTTGCAGGAGGGGCTCCATGCTGAGCACAGCCATTTTTGTTTACGCTGCAACCTCTCCTGTCAACGGCTACTTCGGTGGAAGTTTGTATGCAAAACAAGGAGGTAATAAAGCATCCAAATCATATCCCATTAAAAAGGAAAACCCTCTAAAATGGTGGGAATCTGTTATTTCAGGCAGGCGATGGATCAAGCAGATGTTCATCGGGGCCTTCATGATCCCAGCCATGGTGTGCGGGACGGCCTTTTTCATCAACTTCATCGCCATCTACTACCACGCCTCCAGAGCCATCCCCTTCGGGACCATGGTGAGTCGTTGCTTCACATTGCAACACGCAGAAGGAATCTTGAGTCAACAGCTTGCGGTGTCGGCAATCTGCTGCGACCCGATTAGACCGGTGAGAATAAAACGTTTGGTGGAGGTGATGAACAGCAGAAGTAATGAATCCGCTGGACAAACAGGCAACAGATTAAACTAAAGAGTTCAACTGAATTAAATGCATTTCACAGGGCGTTTCCTGACTTTATCAATTCACCAACAACTATGTCCTTAACTAGAAACAGCTGCTTGAAGGCCTGACTTGCTGCTCAGTAACCAGTAAATAAGCAGAGTCAACATTCACACCCTCTGTTTCACATTAAACCATAAACCTGAATGTCCTTTAGTGGAATTTTATGTATTAGAACAAAAGAAAGTGCATGAAACATCATAAATTCAACATAAAAATGTGTCTTAAGCCTCCTTTATTCTGATACCAGCAAATGAAATCTAACACAATCGCTGTACTTTAAGCAGTACTTACAAAATCTCACATCTCTGACCAATATGTGGCTGGATAGTTGTTGTTTTTCAGCCACTGACTCCAATTCAAGAATGAATGAGACTTTAAATACAGGCAGAATTATTAATAATGAATTAAAATCTTCTTCCAGTGCAAAATGTTGAGTTCAACACAACATATTTGGTTTAAATAACCACATCCATCCAGCGACTTTTATTTTTTACTCAAAAACAGACTTTAAAGCACCCAAATCAGTTTTACATTAACATAATTAAACTTGGTTAAATACAGTGACCCAAATCCTGTTCTCAAGGTAGAGAATAAATCATATTTTTCTTTTAACAATTGAGCCCAGAAGAATTTCTGCAGGTGATTTTACTATTAAATACTAGGTTTTTTTATCCACTTATCTAAACTTTTAAGCTACAAAAGGACAAATCTTGGTTAAATTTTAAACATTCTTCACTTGCCAAAATGTCTGAAACTCTTCATTCTCCATATATTTATGTATTTATGCTCTTGTGCAGCTGAAGCCTCCATGAAATAACCAGAAACGATTCACACACTCAGTTTGCGCCGTTTACTCTACATGGTTTTATCCAGTCATGAACCTTCCCCCATCTGAAGCCTTTCCTTTTAATCGAGGTCGATGGGGAAAAAATAAACTGACCGATGGACTAATCAGGCCATCTGCTGATCATTTGTGTTGATTTCTCTTTGCAGCAACCACAGTTGGGATGATATGAAACAACACAGCAAACGTAAACATAAATATATTTTCTCCTTCCGCTCCAGGTGGCTGTCTGCTGCATCTGCTTCTTCGTCATTCTGCCTCTGAATCTGGTGGGAACCATTTTGGGGAGAAACCTGTCTGGTCAGCCCAACTTCCCCTGCAGAGTGAACGCCGTGCCGCGGCCGATCCCCGAGAAGAAATGGTGGGTGGATGATTGTAGAGTAGGGAGCGGAGGAGGCACAGCATCACATACATTACAGCAAATTAAATGTACAGATGGACAAATTGTCTTGCAAAAATGCAAAATCTTACCAAGTATTTCTGCCTAGATTTTAGTGCAAATATCTTATCACACTTGAAATAAAACAAAACTAACTTACTTTCAGCAAAATATAGAAGCTTGTTTTAAGAAAATAACTCCTTATTATGGAATAGCCACTTGAGAAAAGAAAATGGTTTTTAAATCTTTTCTCATTTGCAAAAAATGAAAGATTTTGTTCAATTTTGACCTAATTAATGCTCTGAATGTTGTATCTCTATCATATGGTCTTTTTTTAGTCTGCACTCTGCACAATACAGTTAACAATTGATTGATTATTAAATTAGTTGATAATTATTTCAATAATTGATTATTGTTTCAGCCCTAGACTTTATAACCAACAAATCCCTGTTATTGTTTGCTAAATCTTTACATTTTTATAGTCTGTCATTATTTTAAATGCACATCTTGTACATTTATTTAAAGGGACGGTATTATATCAAATCAACTTTTTTCAGCTTTACATCAGGTTATAATGTTACTGCATCAAAATAAAACCTGGAGTGTTGCCTTAACTCTTTAGTAAATGTTTGAGAAATCTTTTAGTCTCCGTGGCAAGACGCCTGGTTGGCGCAGCTCCTCCTCTGAGCTGCAGTTTCCAAGCTACCAACCTTCCACCTAGGAGAGCAGCCACACTCAGCTCCTTCAGACTAGCCAGCAGCAATTAGCAAACACCTAGTGCATCTGCTGAGCTTATTATGGGAGCTACTTCTCAGTGAAACACTGGTTAAAAACATTGCTAAAGGGTTAATAGAGGAGCCATGTTGGCTTCCTGAAGGTGGAGTTTCAGAAAGAACAGTTTTCTTTTAAAGAGACAGAGGCCCAGTTTCAAGGCATTAAATTATGATGTCAATTTCTTTTAATGGCAGATTTGACAAACATATCATTTTTATATCAACTGAAGGTAACAGAGTTACTTGGTTAGGCTATAAAATAACACTATGAGCGTGGAAAATACATAATTCGGCCCCTTTAAATTGTCTCAGTTGCACATTTGAGTATTTTAAGTTCATGCGCTGGATTTTTTTCTTATGCTGTAAATCGGCCCTCACTTGTACAGTCTTTTATTCTTATTTTTGCTGTTAAATTTTACCTTTTGTTTGAATCTGTGTGTTTGCTGCTGAAACAGCTGAAGTTATTTCTGTTCTGTAAGTTTGACCTGCCGACTCTGAGGACAAACTGCTGCTTTTCATGGAAACATTGGCTGTAAAATAGAAGAAAAAAATAATACGTCTGACTTATCCTTCTTTAAGTGATAAAACATGTTTAGTCTCCCTGAAGGGAAATGTAAACGCTGAATCGCGTCCTGCCTCAGGTTCATGGAGCCGGCTGTCATCGTGTGCCTCGGGGGAATCCTGCCCTTTGGCTCCATTTTCATAGAAATGTAAGTGTTTCCTGAGGAAATGATCCGGTTCTCCGTTAGACGACGCGCCGTAACGACACGCTCTCTCCTCTCCTGTCAGGTACTTCATCTTCACCTCCTTTTGGGCCTACAAAATCTACTACGTGTACGGCTTCATGATGCTGGTCCTGGTGATCCTCTGCATCGTCACGGTGTGTGTCACCATCGTGTGCACATACTTCCTGCTCAACGCTGAGGACTACAGATGGTGAGCGGTTTTTTGTTGTTTTTTTTAAACACACATCAGAGTTTTATTCTCTCCTTTATGTGTTTATGCTGCAGAGGTGGCAGAGTAACCAAAATTGTATAGAGAATCCAGAAATTTTCAACTAATAGTAAAAAGGTATTTTGTAAAAGGTCAAATTAAATACTAACTGATCAAAACATCAACCATTTAATATTTAAAAATTGCATCATCAGATGGACCAAAACACAAAATTAAGTGAAAACTTTGGTATTTTAAGGACTAAAATGACAATAATTCATATAAGTAACAAAATCAGGCAAAAGAAATGTTTCCAAATCATTTATTTTCAATAAAAGACTTATGAAACTTTTAACAAAAACTGCAGGTGTGTGTTTGTCTGGTGAATTTTCGGTTAAAACATGAAAATGAAGAAAGTTTACTCAAGTAAGAGTTGAAATACTAAATTATAAAATTAGTCAAGTGAAAGTAAAAAGTGCAACGTAGTAAAATATTCCTAACAGAACAATATTTCCAAAGAGTAACTCAAGTAAATGTAATGTTTGATGTTTTCCAGGCAGTGGACGAGCTTCCTCTCTGCTGCATCTACTGCGGTTTATGTTTACATGTACTCCTTTTACTACTATTTCTTCAAAACTAAGTAAGTGATGGCTGTAGTTACAATAATTGATAGAAAACTGAAATAAAATTAAAAGATATGTAGTGGATTCTAAAATGTTTTCTTGTGTATTTCAGGATGTATGGGTTATTTCAAACATCCTTCTACTTTGGCTACATGGCCGTGTTCAGCACTGCTCTGGGAATCATGTGTGGTGAGTTTCTGCTCTTCTTCTCCGATTTAAACACCAAAATGTCACAAACTGAAGTAACATGGGTACTCTGATTTAAGGTTGAGAACATGCAGCTTCCAATTAGGACTTTCTCTGCTTCCTTGTTAAATGTTTAAGTGATAAATTACCACCAGGATTGCAACTTAGTTATTTTAGAAATCCATTTTTCTGATGATTAACCAGATAAAAAGTGATACATTCTGCTGCTTTTATAGCAGAAATACATTAAAAGATGCAAAATAACTCATTCCATTTTTTATTCTCTTTTTAACTTATCAGTACAGTGTCTGGTTATTTTTCTGTTTATTCAACTCATAATTGGATAGCAAAAGGTGCTCAATGGATTTTTTTCACACAGTTTGAACCAGTTGAAGCTAAAATTGTGCAACATGAGGAGTTTTGGTAAAACAATTTTACATACCAAGATTTTTTTTTCACCTTAAATGCAAAATGTGTATATTTTTGTAGTTTTACCTTAATTATTGCTCTGATTGTATTTTTATTTTTTTAAAAAACTATTTTCAGTTGGTGCACTCTGGCTATCAATCTATGGCTAAATTAGTTGATTATTTCAACAATCGTTTCATCTCAATTAATCAGATTGTTTCAGCCTTAGTTACTGCATCAGAACTGTTTTTGAAATGGTAAATATTTCGCGTGAAAAACTCAAGAAACCTGCTTTTAGCCAGCTGACCAGCAGTATGCAGCAACAGGTGGGAGAGGGTCAGCACTGTTTTAGTCAGCACGCCATACATTCAGAACAAATTCTTCTTCTGCTCTTTAATGGTGTGACAGGTTTGATTTTGGACCTCAAACTTTTTAAATATCTCCGCTTAATGCCTACTCAGACATACTCCACACAACCCGTTTTAAAAAGTGTTTGACGTTGATCAGTTTGGGTTTTTTTTCTTTTCGTTTTGCCTTCTGGGCTCCCCGGGTCTGACTGCTGCTCAGACTTTTACTAGACCTTCTCTGCAGAAACTGACCCGCTTCATTCAATCTGTTTCCAGGCGCCGTCGGCTACATGGGAACAAGTGCCTTCGTGAGGAAGATCTACACAAACGTGAAAATCGACTGACTAAACAGCGTAACAGCAACACTGGAAGACGGCAGGCACAAGTCATTTATTCCTTTCCCTCTTGCAGAGAGATTGTGAGAATCTCACTTTGTTCAACATTGTTTTGTTTTGTTTTTCTGAATAAATTTCAACACCGTGACTTTAAGAGGGGGAAATCTGTGGAGAAGATGTAAAACTCAAGGTTTTTATTTTTTAATCAGTTGCTTTAGGAAACGGTTGGGAGGGTTGAATGTTTAAAGCCGACTTTTCTCTTTCCCCCGAGCCAGTCCCAAACGAGACGACGCATTGACGGAGTAGCGTAGCTCTCTTCAGTGAAGAGGCCGGAGCGTTCGGAAAGCCTTGGTTCTGTTGCGTCGGATTATTCGGGAGCCGGGTTTGTTTCTATTTTGTACTCCTGGAAGTCACTCGAAGTGTTGTCGTATCTCCGCCGTATCGTAGTTTGTTCTTTTACTTTCACTGAAAACGACAAAAACCTCCGTTTGGCGGCTTAATTCTCCAGAAGCAGTCCATCCAGTCGGTGAGGTTCTGGCCCTGCTGTTGTGTTTCTGCGCTGGACAGAAACGGATCAGCAGCTGAGGTGCAGGAAGAACTGATTCTTTTTTTGTTTGTTTTTTTTAATGGCCGTTTTATGTGATCCCATCTCCAAGTTAGTCTTGTTTTCTAAATGTTTGGGTTGAATGAAGTCTACATGTAAAGATAATATATGGATGGGGTGGCGTGTATATAACCTTAATAATGTACCTTTAGATGTAGATCCCAAATGTATTTTCGTTGTACAGTTTTACTACTGGGTCTTTTTTTTTCTTTTGTTTTTTTAATGAATCCTTTAGTTGCATTGATTTGTTTTTCTCTTAGTTCGGTGCTTGGGGTGGGCGCTGTTACAGCTTGACTGAAACTGCATGAAGTTTTTTCCACATTAACCAACTTCATCAAATTCTGCCTCCATTTTTTTCTGTTTTGAACTCTTAAAGCCACATTTTGACCCACTTTTCTTCTTTTGGGGGACATTTTTTATTTGGATTTCAAAGCTTTAAAGAGGGCCCACGTCTTTCTGTAAGCTAAGCTAAGCTTCGGTAAAAAGAAAAACATTGTTTATCTGCAGGAACGAGGCGGTGCTTCGTTTCTGCTACTGTACAAAGTAAAGTTTATGTACACCTAAAACTAGATGTTTTCATCACCACACTGTGCTGCAGAGTTTTTCTCCCTATTTTGTGTAAATACAGTATGTACCCTACTTGTATGAGAAGTGGCAAATGCCTTTTTTTCTAATTTCCAGTTCTCTCCCACTTTGGTTGATTTTTGGCACTTCATGTTGTGTACCAATGTCAGACATTTTGAACCTGCATATTAACTTGCTGTAAAAAGAAAATAAACATGTTTATGTACAGGGGTTACTCAGCGTGATTTTTATTATCTTCATACAGTAGAGATGCGAGTTGATAAACAGAAACACAAACTGGTCCAGACAAATCAAAGCCAAGACTTTGTCAAACAGATTTATCGGTAAACTAAGAAGCTTTTTATTTTCTGTCATTTTCACCAAACGGTTAGTTGACTTTCTCAAAGTATTCCTTCGATCCTTCGGGGGTTGGTTTGATCTGAAAAGGAATGAGAAGTAGACGACATTAAGCTGCTCTCACTGAACATTTGATAAGAGTAGAAACAAAATCCAGCTGGGGATTCAAACCCAGGACCTTCTTGTTGCAAGGAAACAGTGCAGCTCATTATAAATGATAAGAATTTTACATTTCTACTATACAAAATAACCAGAAAAGGTGTTTTGTGTTTGATGTGCCAATTATTTTGAAAATTTACCAACAAGAAGATTTTTCTGTTTTGCTACAACATGAGAAAATCTGATTTGGATTTAATTTGGTCACATGACATTCAGGTATCCATGGAAACCGTCATTAAAGAGATCAAAACTCAAAATGTTTTATGAACTTTCTATAGTACAAGAGCAGAAATATGGATGAATTTTCATTTCCTAATTATTATAACATGTCTGCATAGATATGCAATGTGGAGAAACCTAATTCAGTTCTGGATCCCAGAAATTCACATTAAATAGCTGCTTTTTTTAAACGCTAAAGCATAATTTAATTTTACACAAGTGGTCAAAAATATTGAGTGTCAGGGATGCTAATATTTAGCTTCCTTTCTAAATATTTTGATCTGAGCTAAAGGTTTAGTTTGAAAATTAAATGTTTAGTTTGGAACTAAATATAACCTAAATATTTATTTGGGAACTGAATATTTATCTAGATTTAGTTTGGAACTCTGATATTTATAAACAGATTAATAAAATGGTGAAAATATGACTGAAAAATTAACACCTACATTTTTTTCTCTGACATGTTAAACCAAATTATTGCTGCTAATTTTTTTACTGGGTAACTTTATAACGGTGGCTATAAGCTCCCACCAGCAGGTGGCAGTGTTTCTTCTAGATAAAGTTATCTTCTGTGAAAATAGTGTAAATTGAGCCATTGAAGTTCCTGAAGGAATCAAATCTGCTTGTCTTTTTTCTTCTATATGTGGAATTTGGAAGCTGTTCACTGGAAAAAAATATTTCAAAATTTCTTTAATATATTTGTAAAGTAACCCCACACAAATCAGTGATTTTGATTGCAAAAAAGAAAAAAGAAAAAATTCAGCAGGACTCCTAATTGAACTTTTAGCTCCTTCCAGCAGAAGGCCAACATGAAGCCAAGCAGATCTGTAACCTTTGCTCAGGTAAAGTAATGAGCTTAAGTCAACCAGCTTTTAGGTTGTTCAGGTCTCATCCAAACATGAAGCAGACGGACTGGTCGACCTCTAACCTTGATTCAAAGCTAATCTAATCCAAAAGAGGAACGGAAACTACTTTATAGGTTTTCAATCTATGGCAGGTCATTGTAACATAAAATCACTTTCGTCTGACTACTAGTAAAATTACATTCTAGATATTTAAAAAAACATTTTGACTTTCAGGAATCTGAATTTAAGATCTCCACATTAACATTCTGACTGGTAAGAATAAAAATTATGACTCAAGTTAAATTACCGGATTTGTCATTTCCATAATTACAACATAAGATAACGTGGATGTAAATGTGACTCATCAAAATTACAATTTTAGAAATCTGAATTAAGAATTGTGCGCAAGCCCCCTGTGTTGTTACTGAGCTGCCCAACTTTGGGTTTTCTGCAGAAAATGCCACAATACAGAACTTGAAGACTGTTTTAGAAGTCTGCAAAAAATTTCCTGCTTATTCACTTCCGACGAACAAAATGCATCAAAGTGGCTTTGAAAAGCTGTCAAACCATTTCCAAGCTGAAGATGGTGCATCTTCAAAAAGTATTTCAGAATTTTATTGAAATTTCAAACTACTTCATAAATCTATGATATTTTGAATAGATGGAATAATAAATCAACATATTTCGAATCATAAATCAATCTAGTTTTAGATATCTAATTGATTTGGAGATATCTTACAGGAATATTGATTAGAAAAAAAGGGAAATTAGTAATTACTTTGAGTTTTTGGGAAATTGCTGCATTTAAAATTAACAATGTCTTGTTTTTATTAATTTTTTTTATATTTTACTGCCAAATTTATCATTTTTTTTATTACTTTTGATTCAATAAAATTTTATTTAATGTTTTGTTGTTTATCTACCTGTGATGTTGTGAAGCACCAAACAACTCAAAGGCAAATCTATCATTTATACAAGTCAGAACATAATTAGAGACATCTTAATTTTCTAATACGTCTACCCATAAGCCAATTTAAAATATCTGGTTTGTAAGCGTGGTGAAACTGATTTTATGTTAAAACGGCCTGCCATATTCCTCCCACTGACAGCACCAGGGATGTTTAGGTGCTGTAGGGATCTGCAGTTTTCCCAGAGATACTCACTGTGGGAGATTTCGGCGTCCAGCTGGCTGGACAAACCTCTCCGTGCGTCTCGACAAACTGGAAGGCCTTCACCAGGCGCAGCGTTTCCTCTACGCTCCGACCCACCGGCAGGTCGTTGACGCTCATGTGCTTCACCACACCGTTTGGATCGATGATGAATAAGCCCCTAAAACAATGTAACAGAAGATTATCGGATGTGTCTATGGGCAAGAGAGGTGCTTACCACATATTTCAATGTATTTTAGACCAACACAACAACTCTGCAGACCCCACACATGCTGGACATGAACTGTTTAGACTTTAACTTTCGAGTCGGTGCTACAGCGGCAGTTTCTTCCAAAGTGCCCTCATCAATATCAGGCCCATTTTCAATAACTTAACTTCAAATTTGCTGGTTTTGAAGATGTAATTTTTGAAAAATCAGGATTTTTATTTCCACCATTAAATTTCTAGTTTAAAGCGATAACAGCCGACCCAGGACCAAACATCTTGCATTTATAACGAGTATTTTTTAGTGTGCTGTGTCTGAAAAAAATTCTGAAAAAGCATTTCAAGAATAAAGTAGTATTACAAGTTTATTCATTTAATATCGTGACTTTATTCTAATTTTATTCTCGTATTAATTATGACTATTCTTGTATTAAAACTTTTTTACGATGATTCTTGTTCGAGTTTATTCTCATAATTTTATTTTTTTCGTACTCTGGTTCTAATGCTGCACCGTAATAATTGAAGTAAAAAGTTTTTGAAACTTTTCTGTCATTTGATTTTCAGAAAAGAGAAAAAGTCACTAGATAAAAACCCAAAATTGGTAACGATTTGAAAAAAATAAAGTTTTTTCTTTTTCTTTATTTACATTTAAAAACTTCACTGAGAACCAAAGTCAAGTTGTTTGCTTGTACATGAACAGAAGCTGATTAATTAGTTCATTAATTGTTGATTTATTTTCCCTTTTGGCTGAATAAAGTACTTTTGAATTTGAACCAGACGGGCTAAACAGATGTTAAAAACTTGGTATTTTGTTTTAGAAGCTAACTCTGATTTGTACTCTTCCTCCTCCTGATCCAGTTTGTTCTCTAATGTTCACTGAACAACTGGACTTGTACTGAGATTAATTTAATCACAGCTGGACTATTTACAAATCAAATCACCTCTGAAGGAAACTGGACTTTATTTATGGGTGTTTTTATATGGAAACCTACATATAATTTTACTTCCTCTTCACAGTTTGCTTCTCACATAAAATATGTTCTGCTTGTAAGAAACAATTCAAGGGCTATGAAACTAATTTTGCTACAAAGTATGATAACAAAAGAAGTTAAAGATGTTTAACTCCTGATACAGTGAGCTCACCTCAGTGCGATTCCCGGGCCGTCCAGCAGAACCCCGTAGTCTCTGGAGATCTGCTTGTTGAGGTCCGACAGCAGAGGGATGTGGATGTTTCCTAAACCTCCAGCCTGGAACGTCAATAAAAGCCGCTAACACACATATTCATCTACATAGGCGCTACAGTCTCTGCGTATTCTCAGAGTCATTTGCACCTTTCGTGGCGTGTTGATCCAGGCCAGGTGGGTGAAGTGAGAATCCACAGACACGCCCACCACCTCACAGTTGACGTCGTGAAACTCGTTGGCCTTGTTGCTGAACGAGATGATCTCCGTCGGACACACGAACGTACTGAAAACAGCGAAAACGCAGGAATTAAGGGAAGTACGATCAAATACTGTAACTATGTTAACTTAAGTTGTTATAAAACGGCTGTAAATATCAAATATGATTTAAAAAATTTTACTCTGTTAATTAACAGCTCAAAAAGCTCAAAATAGTCGATTCACATCCTGTTGGAGCTCAACTAGAGCTGGACGATAAATTGATTTTATTGATTAATCACGATTAATCTTTTCAACCCAATGCCAATAATAACAAATTGTTTTAGTTCTCTCCATTTCTTCATCTTCACATCTGAAAAAAACCCAGTTGGGCTTTTTTCACAAATACTCACAAGTCCAGAGGGTAGAAGAGAAGGACGAGGTATTTTCCCTTGAAGTCAGCCAGACTCAGGTCCTTGAACTCCCCGTTGTGGACAGCTGTGGCCTTGAAGCCGGGCGCCGGCTGAGTGACGGCGGCCGCCCATCTGGAGGAGCCTGATAAACAAACGTCAAACGATTCTTACTCTGTTATCTGGAGATTCGGCCATCAGCTCTCTCTATTTGATATGAAAAGATACGTTTTTCTCCCTCAACACTAAAAATTTTAATTTGCTAAATCTTTTTGAAGCAGAGAAAAATAAATCTTACACAGTTAGTAAATTCTTGCTATAGATTTACTATCTATCAGGGTTTTGCTAATTGATTTTTTGGTTTTAGAAGACTAAAAAATAAACTTTGACAGTAAGAAAAATAAAATTTAATCTGTAGTTTGATACCAGTTGAGAAATAAAGAGCTAAATGACGTACAATTATTAAATCCTCTAGTTGTTTATTCGCCATTCGGCTGTAAATTCCTGCTTTTGGTTGCTTTAAAAGCTAAAATAAGAAAAACAGTTGCAAAACGTTTCCAAATCATCACCCTGCCACCACCGTGCCTAACAGAGCCGTGTTTGATTCTGGTTTAATATCATCTGTAGGACTAAAACAATTAATCTGTTTAATAATCATCAGCAGTGGAAAGAATAATATTGACTCTTGGACGTTGATGCAACACCTACCGGTGGAGAAAAAGGATTTCTGGAGAACAGGAGCAGAAAGGATCCTGGCAGCGCCACCAACTCCATGCTGGCAAGCAGCTGCAACTTTCAGCCCTCCAGCTGCAACCCCAACCTACAAGATAATAATAAATACTTGAAAATATAAATTACTGAAGAACTGGAACAAAAAAGATTCTTAGTTGGGATGCATTTAATGAGCAAGAAAAAAAGTAAGTCAGATTACTGAGGATTTACGCTGCCAGCTGCCAACTATTTATCCTTCTTGTTTTTTTTACTTCTTAACTTAATTATAATTCAATTAATAGCATTTGACATTTTAATAACAACATGTACGAATAAAGAAAACACAACTATGATTTTTTGTGATTTTGGGGAACAAATTTTCATGAGTTTCAATGTAAATTGAGAGACAATTTGTCTTCATTTTACTGACTTTGTTGCGATATTTTAACAAATGGAAAACCTGTACCAAATATCTTATAAAATAATATAAATAACTCCACTGTTTTTGACCTTATTTTAACCTTCATGTTGATCTTGGCATCATTTGAAAACTATTTCAATTGCTGCTCAAATGAAGTCACACAACTCTTTTAAACGTTTAGCCAAAATACAGAATTATAGCGCACATTTACAAATAATTAACAAATAAATTTGAACAAGTTATTTTTTATATACAGTATGTTCGCATGGAGCGCCCGCGAACCAGAGGTTGGAAACACAGAGTCAAATTTGGATATATACGCAGCACATTAACGCGTTTCTGAACAAATTAATTAAAAACTTCTCCTGACGTGAGTTTATTCCTGCTTCCTGAGCTGCAAACCGAGGAAACCAGAGCGAACAAACAAGCTAAGCTGACAGAAATGAAGAGTTTTACTCACAGAGGTCCTGAGCAGTCTGCCAACGGTGGCCGCCATGTTGGATTATGTCACAACAGGAGGCGGTTTGAGCCACGTGCGGGACACAAATCAGTCATTAAAATCAATAAAATAAAATAAATAAATATATTTTGCTACACTTTGAAAAATTATATTTCAGTAAAGGATTTAAAACGAAATAAGTATTTCCCGAAGAATGAAAAAGGGCGTCTGTCGGTCATGTTGCCTTCACGTGCTCTTCAGAACGTCGTACGTCAACGTCGACGCCATATTGAGAGGGGCGTTTATGTTGAAGTACGCGTTGAACTCAGGATTAATCATATTAACACTGACTATGGTGGAGATTAAATTAATTCGTGATTTACTGCCAAACAGGACTATGCAAGAAACAAATTTGGATTTACCATTAATTATTTAAATGATGGAGTGTCTTAATTTATCTAATAAATGTAATATTTTTCCAGTTTTATTTAAATTATATCAGTTTCGCATAATTACCTAACTACCTATTGATGTATTGAACTGGAGTGTGTTATCTAAAAATAAAACATTTCATATCTCTGTTATTTTCTATTTTTTTGAATGCATCTTGAACGTACCACCCACAGCCCTGATCACGTGACTAAAACGGAAGTCTCGTTTTAAACATCTTGACCTCAGAAGCATGAGAAAGGCATGCTTATAGGATTAGTTTTCAGTGAGTTGTTTTACTTTAATTCCTGTAAGCTTTTATATTTTATTCGTTATGGATGCTAATCTGTTGCAGTGGAAAAACAGAGACCAGGTAACACCGCAGTGATTAAACACGCAGATCATTAATGATTGTTAAACTGAACCCGTTTTGTTTTTTAGTCTTTGCTCAGCAGGTTGAGGACTTGGGTTTCCCTCCTGGATCCATCCCTGTTGCTCTCCTCTGATGTGAGATTTAACAGTAACTGGAGTTCTGCTCCCATGTTGGCCTGGTCATAATGATCTGCTCTCTGCTCTCCTCAGGCTGAAATACTGAAAGCCCATTCTCTTATTGAAAGCACAGAGAAGCTGGATGAAAAGGTCCGAGTGCGTTTTAGTGTTTTAAGTTCGTAAAGCAGTTAAAAACAAAGCAAACCTTTAATATCTGCATTTCTGACAGGATGAAGTGGCAGTGAACCTCTCACTTGCAAGTTTAATGATATTTCACATATTTTCTAATACAAATCTCAACTTTTATTAAAGTGATTTTTTGCATATGATATTTATTCTATCTTGTGTTTACAGTCTTCTTCCCACCCTGGTACTGGTGCTGTTCTTCCACTTTTTTTCCGCCCTCCAGGTATGAAATGAAAATGTGCATTTTTGTCCCAAAACATTCAAAATTCGCTTCTCAGTTTTACTAGACATGCTGTAACAATTTAATGCCAACTGATGTTATATTTAATGACAGTAAAAATTTTAAAGGACAAAAAATAATGGTTGGGAACTGAATCTTTTATACTAGAGTTAATTATGTGTTTAACTTAAAATTACATGCATTCTGTAATTTTTTTGTTTGTTTTTATTTAATTTCTAAAAAATGTTTTAGTGGTGTAAGGGTTAGGGAAGTGAGTTCCAGCATGTTTGGTCAGCTGGTTTTACCGCTGTATGCGCTGCACAATGGCTGTTTTGTTGTTGACTTATCATCCAGAAACTGTTTTCTGCATTCTTGTTGGTTGTGCAGGAGGCTCCATTTCTGCTTTTCAAAGATGTATGGTTGCATAATTGCGCATCTGTTTGCAGCCATTTTTACGTGCAAGTGTAAATGTTGAGTTGGGGAGGGCGCGGCCAGCAGCAGCTTATTTGGATTTAAAGTGACAAGAGATCCTAAAACAACTAAAATCTCATTATTTAAGAAAATGTAATGAACATGTTCGTTAAAGCCCATAGACTTATCCTAACTTGGTCAAGGAAGGATAAAATGCTTTTAAGACGTTAATCAGCCTCTCCTGGTTGGAAAAACAATATTTCGTTGCCACGGTTACTCATCATTCCAGAGGGATCAACATAAAAAAGAAGCAACAACACAACTAAAAACGTTTTGATCAAGTTTGAACTAGGAAAGGTTCCAGAATTATATTGACATACAAAGTGGAGATGTTTCAATAAATTAATCTGTAATGAAAGAGTTAATGTATTGCAGTATTTATCCTCCAATGTTAAACCCATTCACTCCTCCCTCCACCGTACACCTCACCACTGTCTCACTGCTCCACCCTCACACCTCCAGTTAGTTACGTGAAGTAAATTTCTGAATCACATTTTGTTTCCTGTACAGTTTGAAAAAACTGTGACTTTTATTTTTCTCCTTCTTTCCAGCATATCTACCAATGTCAGGACCTTTGGTAAGTGTGTTTATTACCCGAAGTTTATGTTTGCTAGCAAAGTAACAGTCCATAATATTCCTTTGTTAGAAAACATTAAAAACAGATTTACATCTTAGTGAGTGAAAGAATTATTTTATAAAAATTTTGTTTGAAAAGACCGACAATGTTTTGTTGTGAATTAAGTTCCAACTGCCAATACCAAATACAACACCTGTGTCCCTAATTCTTATTATTTATGTTTGATATAACATAAAACTTATTAACTTTTAAGTGTTTTTTCTTATAATTATTTTTTGTTAAAATCTAGCATAGAATTTGGATAAAGTTTATAGGTTGAAAAATAAAAACATTTGTGGGTTGTTTTCTAAATAAATGTGCAAAAAATATATAATTTGAGAGCAAATTAAAACAAGAGATAAATTTTTAATAGAAGAGTCGAGGAACTACAATCCAAAAATAAAATTTCAAGAGGGAATCTGAAACTAAAGTATCGATCAGATACTGATACAGACTTGGTATCAATATTATTAGAATTACAAAATGAAATCTTTATTTATTTTGAACAAGAAAGATGTCAAAGACAAAATTAAAAAGAAAACAAAAAATGTATCATAATAATCAAACATAACAAAATAAAATTTCATATCCAGTTCAAAACGTTGTAGGAAGTAGACAAGGCTTATTAAATCCTACCCAAATCTCATCCAAATATGTCCAACATTATACATATTTACACATTAAATTTTTACTCGTCACAATTTGTACTCTTTTCAAATTATATCCATACAATTAATTTATTACTATGCATTTTCCATATAGTTTTGTACATGCAACATGCTTGTTTTTTTTTAGTGAATATTCTTTCTCTTCACATTAAAACAAACCTAAAGAAGCCTACATTCATTTCCTCAGCTGTTAAAGAGCGACCTCTTCCTGTTTCCAGGTCGTGGCGAGTCTTTTGCCTCACAGAGGAGTCAAAGCTGCTCTGTTCTGGCAGGTAATGATGCGCGTCGCCTCGCATTTGTTGAGTTTGTTGATGCCGATAAACTGAAGTCATTCATTTTGCTGTTCAGTTTTTGCTGCAGAGTTACAACGCCGGGTTCAGCTACGTGCACAGAAACTCTTCAGCAGAGAAGGTAAAGTCTGTAAAACCCGACTATGACTCAAAAGTAGCAGGTTTTTCAGTTTCGCCGTCTCTTCGTCTCCAGGAGAAGAAGACGTCACTAAATCAGCTTCTTCTCATCGCGGGAACCGTTTCCTACACGACGTGTGCTGGGGTGTGTGCGGCTTTTCGCTGCAGAGTTCGTCACAGAAAGCTAAACAGTTTGAGGAGTTGCTGATTGGATGTTCTGTGTTTATTATTTTAGGCTCTTCCTCAGATTTTTATCGACAGACTGCGCATAAGAAGCCCTCCGTTGCAGATGTTCTGCAGGTCGATTCTCCCCATTCCGCTGTCAGGTGAAGTTCCTGTCCTCAAATTAGGCTTCAGTCGCATAAAAATGTCTGAATTTGTGACACATCTAGCATTGCACGTCACATTTTAAAAATTAATGAGTAAATATGAAAATTTACAATAATAAATTAATAATAATGTGAAGTAACATGAAGAACTGATAAGATGGGAGAATCTCTCACATGTAAAAAGTTTTCTGCACGTTTTTCACATGTTCAAATTATATTGCGTCTTCACCAAAGTTAGAATAGTTTTGGGTTTTTCATTGTAGTTTCATTTTTATTTCATTGACTTTTTGTTTGTCTAAATTCAGTTAGTGTTTACAGAGTGTGTTTGCTAGTTTTTAGTTATTAATGAAAAATTATTTTTGTTTTATTTTTATTAGTTACAGTAAGTTTTATTTTTTCATCCCTTAATTTTTAGATGCAGAATTCAAAAAGGTCAAAGTATTGTGAATCTTTTTTGTGTGTTTTCGATGTTTTTTGTATTTTTGACTTTTTGTGGGACTTTTGTTGGGTTTTTTTGTGTCTTCCTGTCTCTTCCCTGCTGTGGATTCATGACCTTTTCCTTCACCTCCCTCAGCTGCTCTGGCGTTCTTCAACGTTCTCACCGTCAGACACCAGGAAACAGAAACGGGGATCCAAGTGTTCGATTGTAACGGAAACCCTGCTGGCGTCTCCAAAGCAGCAGCGTCAAAGGTTAAAAAAGCAGCAAAATAAATGGAAAAAGCATTTTAATGTAACAGTTTTAGAATAAAAAGTTTGTTTTAATTAGGCTGTGTGGGAAACTGCGCTGTCGAGAGCGGTGCTGTTTGGGACGACTGCTGCCTTTCCTAACCTGCTGGTTTTATTCTTACAAAGGTGAGTTTGATTTTTATTATTTTTATATCATTATTACTAGTTTTTATTTGAAAATCACTTTAGATAGAGTTTATCTGAGGGAGAACATCATCTCAGGTTCAGTTTCTCTATTTTACTGTAAAGCTTTTCACATTATTTACAGTTAAAACTGGACCGTGCTGCTACAGCAGCATTTCTCTTTTTTCTTTTTATTGGATCTCTCAATTTTTGTGCCTTTTGTGATGTCATCAAAAAAGTACAGTAAAGCCAAAGCAGAACTAGCAGCTTCTTTGTTTGGGGTCTTTACAAAAAGTTTGTGAAATTTTACAGTGGAAATTTGGGCTGCTACTTGTAATCAATACATTATTCTATTGATTATGACAAGCATTTTGATAGAAAAAATTGGCACGTTTTGCAGATTTTTCATGTAATCACTTAAGACTTCTATATGCAATGTTAGAGATGCATTTAAAATAAATAAATTATGCAATATTAGAGATGCATTTATGTTTGATCATTTGTAGCAAAGGATGAATCTGCAGCTAAAAACATTAATACAATGCAGGATTAACTTAATTAGATACCACAAGGTGCTATAAAGTAATTTTTATTTTATTTTATCTGAAGCTAAAACTGTTGTGAACACATTTACAGATAAATGTTTTTAATATTAAATGCAAAATTTTTATATATATATTTTTGTACAGTTTTTGCTTAATTATAGCCTTTGAGTTGTATTAATTAACATTAATTAATTAACATTAGTCAATGTTAATTAATGTTAATTAATTAATTGTAATTTATTAACAATTAATTCATTACTAAATTAGTTGATTATTTCAATTGATTAATCCGATAAATCGTTTCAGCCTTAGTTTAAATCCTGTGGAAATATCCGACCGGCTAGTATTTTCAACCACATTTGGACAGAAATATAATCTGTTTTCTTTTTGCAGGAGAGGATTTTTCCAGAGGAACTCTCTGCTGATGGCACCGTGTCGCCACGTCAGCGTGGCGCTCGTCCTCGGATCGATGATCCCCGTCTCCTTCAGCCTCTTCTCGCCGGCGGGAACGGTGAGGTTCGGGGTTTTCTGCTTCCCATCGACTCTGAGGTTTTCCAAACTGACTCCGGCTTCGTTTCACAGATAAACCGGGACAGCGTGGAGGAGGAGCTGCAGGCCGGAGCGTCGGGCCAAACGTTGTTCTACCACAGAGGACTCTGAGGAGCAAAACCTCAGCAAACGTCTCAAAATGTATTTATTAAACCAAGTCATTTTGATATTAACTTTATTCAGTTGTTATATCAGGTGTCTTTTATACCAAACATTTTATTAAATCATTAAAATACATTTGCTTTGATGCTACATTAATTTTAAAATGTAAAACCTACTTTCTTATTCAGGAGAATGAGGCAAAAAAAATTAACTGATTTTGCAGAAAGAATCAACAATGAAACATTAATAACCTGAACAGTAAATCGTGTAAAAAAACAGTGCAGTATGTAACATTTATAAAAATGTTTTTTACAAATTAAATCTGTCACCCTGTCAGATAAGCAGCTGCTTAAAGCAACAAGCTAGCATGACAACACATGTATGTATACATAAAATAACACTGAATAATAAAAAATAAATGTCATTTAGTTTGAAAAACTAAACAGCATGGAAAAACAACCTCTCTATTGTTATAATTGTTACATAAATAATTGTTAATCTCTTCTTGTTGACGGCTTCTGTTACTTTTGGAAAAATATATCAAACCTGTTTACTGTAAATTTAGTGTTTCTCAGCTGATGTTGCAGTCAAATAGTTGAAATAATATACTTAAATACCACTCTGCATTTAAAAGATCCACTTTTTTTGTTGTTTACTGCTGTAATAACCATAACACTGGTATGATGTAAGCTAATTGCAAATAATGCTAATGAATGCAGGTATGTTACACATAGAGTAGATTAGGAATGATAAAGAAGGTTGGTGTTGACATGTTGGTATGGGGGAACCCCAAATAATCTGCTTAAGGCGCCAAAAAGACTTTGGCCGGCCCTGCAGTTTAACATTTGACAGATAATCTGTGAAAAGATCAATTTCTTCCACTTCCTCCCAGAGTTACTATTGATGTGACCAAAAACAGCCAATGGCGGTGGCAGAATCATGCTGGGGAGTGACTAGTAGTGCTGAAAAAGTAAAACTGTCCAAATTCTGGTCAGTGTTGACCTGAGATTTTCCAGATGTCTGTTAGATTTGGAGAACTTTCCCAGGATTAGGAGGGTTCATATTACCAATTGCTTTAATCCAGTTTTAGTTGAATGGTTTGTAAACTTTTTAATCCAGTTTATCGTAATGGATTTTTTTCCCCTAACGGATTTATTTGTTGATATTTACAGGATAAATGTCAAGTTAACAACAGAAAAAGTTTGGTAATAATTTCAGTGTCTCAGCCATCTTGGATCTTAACCTTTGACCCGTACATGCGGTCAGCTGATGCATTTAAAGGCCGATAAATGGTGGGAATTCCCAGTTTTCACTGAATGGGAAATGAATGTTGGTGTATTTCAGTAAGTGACCAGATGATGGAGGTAAAAATCAGCCTGTTCTGATCTCTGCCTGGTGCATCGTTTTTAAAAAACATGTTTAAAAAATAACCCACAGCACTGATCCTATTAGTAAAAAACAAAACGTCAAACTGATTAAGAGGGAGAAACCAGGCGTGGTTCTTTTTACTAACTCAATTTTGTAATAACATCTCGTCACATGAGGATCATTTCCACTCAATCTCCGTTTGAACAAGAAGCTAGAATGTAGGAAATGTAATCAGAAGCACAAACAGAAACTCCTTTTAAAAAATAAAATAAAAAAGGACGTATTGATGATCTGACTGCAGCAATCAGCACAGAGCTTCAAATTTAAGATTCACCTTTACTTTTTGTTAATTTATTTAAACAGTTCTTTTGATGACGATAATTTGGTGGTAAAGTTTGAATTGTGGACTTTGATTTTAATCCACAAAGGGTCAAAATTGTACATACAGGCTGAGATGCATACATGCATTCATGGCATTTTCTCACTAGTTTGGAAAATATGTAATTTTTTCAGAATAAGAATCAGCATCATCAGCCCAAACAAGAGTTTCTAACTGATTTCAAACATCACAATGTACAGATATTAGGTTTAAATATATAAACTTTAGAGGAAATATTAAAGGATTTTCCAATGTAATTGCAAAAATGTTGCATCTTTGTTTTAAAACCTAAAAATAAAATTATGGTTCTTCAAACACAAGGCCACTGTAACATTTGCAACCCAAAATATTTTTTTCAGCTGGACTGAGTGTAAAATGGCTCTTCTGATTAGAAAGATTGCAGACGATGTTTATTTCTCTTGACAAACTTATAAACTTCCGGTTTGATACGACGATTGACAGAAGCTCATTATTACTCTGTGGCAACATAAAAGTCATTTTTTAGGCTCCTTTAATTGAGCAAAAGATGAAAAACTCAAAGAAACTCAATAGAGATCGAATCGGTCCAACATTACTATTTTATTTATAGCGTGAAAAATCTGCCAGTGGAACTAGAGCTTTTTCGTCAATATTTAGGAATTATTTACTTTAAAAAAAGCTCCTACATCTTTCTGAAAAGTTACTTATAAGTTAGTTTTGTCTAATTTCATCTGTAGACAAAAAAAAAACCACTTTGTAAGATTTTGTGGTTTTTGAAGAAGGAAAAAAATTTAAAAGGACAATTAATTCAAGAAAAGTTGCAAAATATCAATTTAAAATGAAACCACAGGCTTGTTGAAGATATATTAATATCTCTGAGCCTTTATGTATGATTTTAAAGAAAACAATAACAAATTCAATGAAGTTGCATATTAAATTCCCATAATAACATGACATTCATGTCTATGATTTCTGTAGATTCTTACTGTAAATCGCACCACAGACGCATTAAGAAATAAAACCCGTCAGGTTTTAATCGCATTCAGCATTTAAAACTTTTAATAAAACGTTAATTATCAACCTGGAGTCTTCCTCATGTTCCTCACCTTCAGCAGGGGGAAAAAGGCCTTTGAGGAGACAGGAAGTGTCCGAGATGACGCGGCACAAGCTCCAGTTTATATCCGTAAGAGTTGCTCTGCAGCTGCCAGGTGAAACAGGAAGTTCTCGGTGGCCGGGGGGAAGTGATGCTGCTTCAAAACCTCCAGCGTGAGCTTAGAGTCTTCGCAGGTGTCGGCCAGCGCAAACAGGTTGGTGAGGATTTCCTTTGTCTTGATGGAAATGTCCTGATGATTAAAGTTTGGTGTTCAGAGTGGAGTGGGGAGGAGAGGGAAGCGGCTCTGTGTCGGTTCTCACCTTGATGACCTGACTGTCGGATCGCTCAGCGTCCTCCGCAGACTGGACGATAACTTGAGCCACGTCCTTGTGCAACTTCCCCATCGCCATGGCGTCTGCAAGCATGGTTTTGAATTAAAAAAATTTAATTCCTCTTCTATTGAACTTTTGGTTTTAGTTCATTATCCAAGTTAATACAGATTATTTCCAGAATCACTAAAGAAAATATCCTCTTTGTTAACATTCTTATTACCGTAATTAAAAATAAACTATTCTGTCTTTTTCAGTGAACATACCTTTGGCGCCCTGGGACACGGTGATCACACTGTCTGGGAGGCTCACAAACACGTCAAAAAGCTCCAACCTGTTGCTCACTTCTGGATCCACAAACCCGGCGATGTAACCTGAGCAGAAAACAGAAACATTAAAACATCGATCACAGATGTATCCTTAGAAAGGAGCAGAATTACATGTTTTCCTGCCACATAGAGCCATTTTATAGCACAAACAAACAACTATGTTACCTTCAGTTGTTATAAAAATGCTACATATCAAATATGACTCAAAGAAATGTTGTAAAATTAGGCCTGTCTCTTTAAAATCTCCTGCTCTTTCTGAAACTCCGCCTTCAGAAAATCATCCCAACATGGCTCCTGCATTAGCCCTTTAACAACTTTTTTTTACCAGAGTTTCACTGAGAAGAAGCTCCTATAATGAGCTCAAGTGTTTGCTAATAGCTGCTGGCTAGTCTGAAGGAGCTGAGTGGGGGAGGAGCTGTGCCTGAAAGGCGGAGCTAGGTCCACCCAGGTGGTTAGCACAGCTCAATGGTTGCCATGGAGATTAAATGATTTCTGCATAAAGGAATCAAGGCAACAATCCAGGTTTGTTAACTTAATAACATGATGTAAAGCTGAAAAAAGTCCATTTTACATGATACTGCCCCTTTAATTGGTGGGATCTGCAGGCGACCTCACCGGGGCATTTCTTCAGGTCGTCCAGCTCAGCTGCGGTCAGGTGAACGTAGGGATGCAGGACGGACCAGTCCTTCCTGTGCCAGGCCAGAGCCGGCAGCACTCTGCTCAGAAACAGGACGGACACTCAGAATCATTCCCAACAGCAAAACGAGAGGAAACATCCGAGTTTCACCTGGTGAACTCCAGGAGCGCTTCAATCCGAGGATGATGGACCACAATCCTCTTCTTCAGCGTCAGGGCGGTGTACAGGATGATGGTCTCCATGCCGAACTGAGACACAACATCTGAGGCAGAAGAGGAAGGAAAAACTTCATTTGTAATTTCATTTTTAGAAAAGAAAGCTAAAAAGAAATCCAACAAAATTACAAATTGGATTTGGCAAGAAAAAAGAAAAAAAATATTTTACTTTCCACCACAACTATGTTGAGTTAAGCTGAGTGTTTCCAAACCACTAAAAGATTTTTGCTGCTTTTATCAATAATAAATCAATAATGATGATTCTGATCTGGTAGTTAAATAATTGATGTGAAGGAAAACCATTGCAGGTGACTCGTGGACGGTTTTACCTTTGATTGAACCTGCCAGGTAAGCCTTTCGGACGTCATAATCCTTAATGAGAAACGAGCCATTTTCATCATTCTGACAGACTCCTTTGGTCAGGACGGTGATGTAAGCCTCCATCATCTTCACCGGACTGCCGTGTTTGACGTACATCCTGAAAAACAAACCACCCGCACTGATAAGAAGGAACCGCGAGCGTTGGAATGGTGGAAATGAACTTCAGAAACATCGCTACCTGCAGAGTATTCGACTGAGAGCAGCGTATTTCTCAGGGTTGAAGTCTTTTGCTGTGACAGCGATGGAAAAATGGGTGACCTACAAGCAGAGGACAAAACATCAGCACAGATGTATAATTTATACTAGGCTGGGTGATAAACTGACTTGATCAATTAATTGAATATTTTGGTTTTTGAAGATTAAATTTGTGGAAAATCTGGATTTTTTCCACTAATGGGCTTCCATAGAGTGATGTCAGCACAAAACAAGGCAGCCATCTTGCTTGACAACCATGTTTTACAGACATCTTGTATGTATTTGGACTTTGAATTCAACTCAACTCTGTGTGCGAATATTAGAGCCAAGCTACAATTTTAAAAAAAAGAGTTAATTACAAGAATAAAGTGGTAATTTTATGAGAACTCAAACACAAAAAAATATCAAAATTACCATGAGGAATTTTGATCAACATGTGAATTTCTGCTGTGGCAAAAGTTTTATAAATTACACTTAATCTTTTAACACATCAGCATCAAACTATCAGTAGGTCTTTGAAACAATCGTTCAAAATACTCTATTTCAAAACAAGAATGACAGACTGAGGCGATCACATCAGATATGAGATTATTAAGGCCATCGGAGACAGAAAACAACAAACCTACTAGGAAAAATATTGAGATTAATCTAAAATGTTCTCTAGTAAAAACTGTGAAGCTTTTCAATCAATCTCAGAATTTTTCTTAAAAAAAAACAACTAAAAATTTAAAAAAATTAAAATTTTCAACTTATGAAACTCAGAAATTTTCTTGTTTTTCTAGAATATTTCTGAGATTAATCTAGACATTTCTGGAGGGGTTTTTTCTAGCCAATTTTCAATTTTTTGGAGCTAAAAAATTTCTATATTTCTTTCTAGAATATTTCTGGGGTTAATCTAAAGGATTTTTTTCTCGCAAAGTTTTTACTTATGGAGCTCAGAAATTCTCAAGTTTTTTTCTAGAATATTTCTGAAATTAACGTCAAAATTTCAGAGCTTTTCTCACAAATTTATTCCTTTTTTCTCTCTTTACAATGGCCCTAATATGTCATCATACATCAGATTCTGATAACTATCCAGGCTTTTTTCTTATTAAAACAATTTTTTAAATCATCATTTAAAAGGATTTTTTTTATAAAGTTGCATCTTTGTTCTGATATTATTAAGACTGTATTCTTGTAATTAAACAAAAAATGTTGTAGCCTACAAGACACTTTTAGGAAATATTTTCTGTCAATTGTAATTTCTATTTTAGAAAAAACAAACAATTAAATTGGAAACAATCTGATTTTATTTTTAAGCCGTATCATTCAGCCTTATTTTAGAGGCGTTCTGATCCAGAGACAGGCAGCCGGGTCAGCACCTTGTTCAGCGCCGTCGGCTCCTGGACCTCCAGCGTTGTGATGTAGTACCAGGTCCGGCTGAACTGGCCGAACACGAAGGTGTGGAAATCCCGTCCATCCTGCGTCAGGCAGCACTTCCTGAGCAGCAGCTGCCTCAGCTCAGCGCTGACGGAGGGATAACACCACACCCACAACGTGTCTCCATTCACGTCTTTCTCTAACGGCGGAAACATGAAAGACAAGATTCAGCAACGACTCTGGACAAATAGTGAGGAGCAGATTATCTAAACCAAACACCTTTTGCTGCTATTACAGCGGCAGATCTGTTATCTCCACCCAGAGTGTCAAACTTACTTTCATTTTGAGCCATATCAATATGGCAAATGTCCTCTACGAGTCGTTTGTGGCGGAATGTGTTGATAAAATAAAACTGTTAAAATATGACTAAATAACATTCTCTGCGTTCAATGAGTACTTATTTAAATCTCACATTAATGTAATTTGACAGCGTATTGATAAAAAGTGTTTTGATTTGATTTATAAAATAATATTTCACAAAATAACGTATTCATGTGGCCTTCTAGAGTCTAGAGGGCCGTGTAAAAATCTAATGCGGGCCAGATTTGGCCCTCTGACCTTAAGTGATACATGTGATCAAAACATTTCTGTTGGTTCTTCTAACCAAAATAACTCAAGCTCAGTCAGTTTTGAAGGGGAGCGTCTAAGATCACCAAGTTTAAAGTTTTGTCCCCTTTTCCCATTCAGATTTAGGTCTGGACTTTGACTAGGCCATTTGACCTAAACCATTCCACTGCAGTTCTCAAGTGCAGCCCCTAGCAAGTTTTATCCCATTACTTTTTTCTCCCTCCATTTTCCCAGACCCTGGTGAATGTATCCTCTCAGAATGATGCTGCCACTGCCAGGTGTTACGGTGTTGAGGTTAGCATGCAAATCTAACCGTAGCCTGTCTGGTGTGCTCCTTGGTCTTCTTCTTCTTGTTGAGTTTACTGATGCTCCTTGGTCATTGTGGCTTCTGAAAGTGGCTGGCTTGTGTGTTTTCGTTCAGGAGAATTGGAGGAAAGGGGGTTGCATGTCACACATTTCAAAATTTTATTTGTATAAAATTTTAATTAATAAAGAATCATAATTTTTCTTCCACTCCACAATCATTTTTAAATAAATATAATATTTTTAAATAAATTGACAAATAAAAAAATAAAGATACACAATAATGTGCTGCTTTCTGTCTATTAAATAAATCTTAATAAAATAACTTGAAGTTAAGTGAGAAATTTGGGAAGATTCACTGTAGCTTTTTAGTGACTATATAAAGAGTAAAATAAAGAATGGATCATGATGAGGTCTGAGTTTGGTTTCACCACCAGATTATTGATGCTTTGAGCTCCAACCTGCAGGATCCGTAGCGCCCTGCTCCTGCTGGTGAAGCATATCTGGGTCACACTGGTGTCATGTGATCTCCCTAAAGTCCTGAAGCGCCACCTTAAGCTGTTTAAATTACTATACACTTTAATAACAGAAGGAAATGACCCGATCAATACAAACTTACCAATTAATCCGACGCTTAACATCAGCTGCGTCTCAGTCGTTGCCATGTTCCATTCCAGTTGGAGACACAAGTGAAACTGCAGCCAAAACACAAGAAATTTCCTGGTTTTTGGAATAAAATCTATCCCGGAAGAGCCTCCAAAGTGCCTCAAATGGTTAAATGTCTGAAAACGAATCTGGATAGATTCAGAAAAAGAGGAAATAGTAAGTCTGGTTACTGGGTTTGAGACAGTTGAGCTGTCAACAGACTTTCTCCATCTCTTTGCAGAACCTCTTCCCTCTTCCGGGACTGGACGGCTGATAGGGCGGGACCTCGGTGCTCTCAGCCAATCACAACTTTCCATTAGGAAGCTCTGTTGCTGCGTTCATGGCCGTTGAATAATAGAGCTTCTTCCAAAAGAAAACGACGTCTGCTGTTCTGCAAACATATTTATTATATTATATTATATTATATTATATTATATTATATTATATTATATTATATTATATTATATTATATTATATTATATTATTTCTAATGCTGAAAATGAACAATATAGGTTATATTTAAAACACTATTAGTGGGAATAGTTTTTTTAGTGTTGTATGCAAGAATAAATCATATTAAGGCAAACATTAACAGAATAATTCATGTGTGAATTCAATCACACATGAAAGGGAGAAAAAGAAGCGCAAAGGTGTTTAATTCCACCCTTTAAAATGAAGACGCTGGAACCCTCCAATTTTGTGTTTTAAATGCCTGATTTTTGCATTTTAATCCATAGTAGTGACACCCGAAGGACAGCTTCTAACTAACTAACTAACTAACTAACTAACTAACTAACTAACTAACTAACTAACTAACTAACTAACTAACTAACTAACTAAATAAATAAATAAATAAATAAATAAATAAATAAATAAATAAATAAATAAATAAATAAATAAATCTTGTTCTTTCTTCTGACAACATTATTCTATGGGTGGTCATTGCAAGTGTCTGGGATTTTCAGTAGACCTTGAACGCATTATCAGGGATCACATCCGGGAGCTTTGTTCACCCACCGCTGCCAGGTTAGTTAAAAATCCCCGTTAAGGAAGAGTGGTATTAAAAACACACAATCTTCAAAACAGCTCATATACACACTAACATTATTGGACAAAATAGACTAGATTATTAATATATGACTTTTGATGTAGGTGTGCCATCTCCAGGATATTAGTGTAACCCACTCTGGCAACCCCTTACAAAGCTTTTCGGTGGCGCCCCTGCAATTTAAAAGGAATGTTACTCTTTTCAAAGACCAATAATCGAGTGATGTGTTCATACTCATATTAAATATTTAGCATAAGTGATAAAAAAAAAATATTTCAACCAACCCAATTGGTAAAACAAAAAGCTCATTACACGTTTTTCACTCTGTCTGTAACTTTTCCTAAAGGGGAGTTTGCTTCGCACCTGGCAACCTTTCTCCGGTCGCTCACGCGGTTCATCCTTTCAGCCAGAGCCGTCGCCCTGAGTGTGTGCGTGGCCTGGATGGACTGGTGAAATTACTGCAGTTTTAACCAAGTCAGTCACTTTTTAGTTGCACTAGCACATCACCAAGATGCCGGCGTATTTCCAGCGGCCAGAAAACGCTCTCAAGCGAGCGAACGGTGAGTTTCAGCTGCTTATGGATTTAATGCTGACTCCAGCCGCGTCACCTCAGAGATGCTATCTGCTAATGCTAGTCGGAATGGCGCGCTAAGCTAGTTGTAGCAACATCCAGGCCACATTTGTACCCGTCACAGTGGTTAGTAAATGGTAGCATCGTACTATGTCAGTGTTAACATTATGTGGCAAACAAAAAGACATTGTTGACAACATTTTGTTGCACGTGTCCGTTTTTATATAAATAAATCGACGTTGTTGGCGTTGATATGGTTGTACTTTGGGCCTAGTTGCTAGTCAGTAGAAACAGCTGTGTTTAACGGTTTTCGGCGTTTTTCCACGTTTTTGTGGATACCGTTAATATTATGAGTTATGTTTTTTCGCAGCTTGAGCTCTGCTAATGATATTGGATAGGATTGTTACTAAACTTGATTTTAGGCAAATTAGATGTTTCGGTTGCCTGTAGATCGAGGATGTAAAACTTTGTGGGAAAATGTAATCAAAATTGAAAACTTGGACCAAACCGAGTGCCACAATTATATAAATATTTACTAAAATTAATAGCAAATGTCTTAATTGTTCAATTTCATTTTACAAATGATAATAAATAAATAAATTCTAAATAAATTCATAGTAATAAATCCTGACCTGTTAGGTTTTTAAATAGAAACCATTTTCTCCTGTTTTTGCTATTAGAATATCAGTGAAGCTATTTCAATTTTAAATAGCTTGAAAAATATAACTTAATTTGGTTAGTTATGCAATTTGGTGAAAAACATCACACAATAGTGAATCTCTTTCAAAAAAGTTTAGAAACGGCAAAATTGAAAACATCTTCCTCAATTTTGCATGGTTTTAGTTGGTTTTTAGTTGTTTTTTTTCTTTATGTAAAAGTCTGAAGAGCGATGGAAACACATTTGCAGAATAAGTTCTAACAGAGCGAAGGCTCCCATCCAGTGGTGGGTCTGTGCCTTACCAGAAGCACGAAACTTCTACTTCCTGTTTATTACCATCTTACAAAGTTACGCTTTGCATGCCATGGTTGATTTACTAGAAAAACAACTAATATGCATTTTAAAAGTTTACTCAACATTTTCATAACAATTGGTTAGAAATGTAGTATAACTGGTGTTCTACAGAAGCCTGTTTAAAATAGGTGTTTACTACCATAATTACCTATACAACATTATAAATAAGAACTATATTTACTGTTCTGGTTAAATAAAGGTTTATTTGTTTATTAAGGAATTTCTCTGACTTGTTCATAAACAGAATTTCTTGAGGTCGGCAAGAAGCAGCCAGCCTTGGATGTTTTGTACGATGTTATCAAGAGTAAAAAGCATCGAACATGGCAGAAGATCCACGAGCCCATTATGCTCAAGTACCTGGAGCTGTGTGTGGATCTGCGCAAGAGCCACCTGGCCAAAGAGGGTCTCTACCAGTACAAGAACATCTGCCAGCAGGTTGGGAGGAACCAATAACAGCGGCTACATCTGAGATGTCTGTTCACCTCGTGGTAAATTAAAGCTTTTGTCTTTCCTCTCAGGTGAACATCAAATCTTTGGAGGATGTGGTCAGGGCTTACCTGAAGCTGGCAGAGGAAAAGACGGAGACGGCTAAAGAGGAGTCGCAGCAGATGGTTCTGGACATCGAGGACCTGGACAACATCCAGACTCCAGAAAGGTGAACTTATGGTTTAACCAGAAGATAAACAATCTAATCCAGCGTTTCCCTAAAGAAGATAATGACTTGTAGTAATTGTTGGTGTTCTCAGTTGATGCTGTGCGTTTTGTCAACCTTTCTGGTAACAGCAGATCGCATTGTGAGGGATTTCTGTCCCTATGTGGCCGATTGTCTATTTGACTCGTTGAACTAAGCGCAACGTTGTGTGCACCAAGTCACACTGCTTGAGTGAGCTCAGCACAAATTTTCAAAAGAACCAACCCCAAAGTTGACAGAAAGTCGTGGGATCCAAATGACCGAGTCTCTAAAGACCTCTGGAGGGTTCAAAGTTTTAATGGCAGCAGCTTGCAGACCTGAAGGTATCATCAGGAGTAGCTGTCATTACTGTTGAAAAAAGAAATGAAGAGTGTGTCAAGGGCAGTTTTCTGACTGATCTCCGATATTTTAAAAGCCTGACTGATTTTAGCTTATGCCAGTTATTTTCTGTACTAAATGTTGAAAGAAATTAGCAAAGTTGGCAATAGGAGAACGTAGCCTTCTCTTAGAAAAGACAACATCAATGTATTGGTAGAAAATATCAGTTTCACATGTAACTATCAACCGATCATCCAAAATTAGAGAAATGGGGGCTGATCAATCTTCGGTCCCCTAAAGGAAACACTGTAATTAAAGAACCTTTCTGATATCTAACGTCCCTCGTGACGTTGCAGCGTGCTGCTGAGCGCTGTGAGCGGGGAGGACACCCAGGATCGTACCGACCGCCTGCTGCTCACGCCGTGGGTGAAGTTCCTGTGGGAGTCGTACCGCCAGTGCCTGGACCTACTGAGAAACAACTCCAAGGTGGAGCGTCTGTATCATGACATCGCCCAGCAAGGTAGCTAGCTCTGCATTAATAACTTTAGGAGATGAATGGCTAAAAAAGTTTTTAAAAGTTTCTGTTACTTCTAGTTATTTGATTTGAAGATTTTGACAGAAGAAAAAAACTCCCATAAACCGATTCTTGTTTCTTTTTCTCCTGCAGCTTTCAAGTTCTGCCTGCAGTACACCCGAAAAGCAGAATTTCGCAAACTGTGTGACAACCTGCGCATGCATCTGGGTCAGATCCAGCGGCACCACAACCAGAGCACCGCCATCAACCTGAACAACCCCGAGAGCCAGTCCATGCACCTGGAGACGCGGCTGGTGCAGCTGGACAGCGCCATTAGCATGGAGCTATGGCAGGTCGGTCAGAACCTCTCAACAACAATCCGCTGTTTGTTCTGAGCTGGATCCGATCTATTTTATTTAATATAAAATAGCCTTAGGCTACCATCTAAGGCTAGATGCTAATTCAAAGTTAAAAGTTAAAACTTTTAACTTTGTTAAAAGTTTTAATCGAGTTATTTGTTGGATGCAAATGAAAATTTAGCCTTTTTTAATTTGTTATGCCTCGTTGCAGTCCTATTGTGAATTTCGACAATAAAAATAAGCTTTCATTGGAAAACATCAGAATGTAATCTCTGATGTTTGAGCTGGAAAACATGTTTAAATCCAGCTTCACAACCAAAACACTCCACTGATGCCTTTTCTCCTCAATTTGTCCTTTAGGAAGCGTTTAAGGCCGTCGAGGACATCCACGGCCTCTTCGCCCTCTCCAAGAAGCCTCCCAAGCCGCAGCTCATGGCCAACTACTACAACAAGGTTTCCACAGTCTTCTGGAAGTCTGGGAACGCTCTCTTCCACGCCTGCACTCTCCACCGCCTCTACCATCTGTCAAGGGAGATGCGCAAGAATCTGACCCAGGACGAGATGCAGAGGTATCGCTGTTGTTTCACAGAGCGGTGTGGTGAGGTGAGAACATGTGGTGAAACGGTTTATTTTGATCTCCAGGATGTCCACCAGAGTCCTCCTGGCCACTCTGTCTATTCCCATTACCCCTGAACGCACCGACATCGCTCGGCTGCTGGACATGGACGGCATCATCGTGGAGAAGCACCGCCGGCTGGCCACCCTGCTGGGCCTCCAGTCCCCACCGACCCGTCAGAGCCTCATCAACGACATGGTACGCTGCAGCTTAGAGCATATGTGTCAAACTGGAGGCTCGTGGGCCAAATCAGGCTCGCCATAACTGTTTCTGTGGTCCTCCAGAATCTAGAGAGTCACAGAAACAGAATTTCAAGATGATAGTTTGTTTTGTAGGATGGACTCATGTTATAAAAACAGACCCGCAGTGTTGCCCAATTTCAAGGTGTTAAATTGCAAAGTCAAAATTTCTTTTGTGTCATATTTGATATACATATATATATCAGTTACCCTTGCTAGCTAACTCCCTGAAAACTGATCTATCATGGCTAATTGCAAAGTTATTGGCTAGTTGGCTGGACGATGTTCGTCTTCGCCACTGAGTCACTTCTGTTGCCAACCCACACAAGGCTAGATGCTAATTCAAAGTGAGATTAAAAACATTTAAAGTCTTAAATTTGGCTTTCTGAAGCTTGATTCAGATTTTTAACCTTTTAAAACAGTTTTTTTCTCTTGGCTACAGTTAAATGTTTGAGTTTATTCTCATAAGTACTTGAATGTTTCTCTTGTAGGTGAGATTTAACCTGCTGCAGTACATCGTCCCTGAAGTGAAGGAGCTTTACAACTGGCTGGAGGTCGACTTTCATCCGCTCAAGCTGAGTGGGAGAGTGACGAAGGTAGACAACTCCTCACCATGTGACAATTAATTCTGTTAAAGTTAATTTACGTGTGTTTAGAATATCTCATCTGGGTCATTTTTTGTCCTGTTTTGTGACTTTGGTCTCAGGTGTTGAATTGGGTGAGAGATCAGGCTGAGAAGGAGGCAGACCTGCAGCAGTATGTCCCTCACCTCCAGAGCAACACCATCCTTAGACTCCTGCAGCAGGTAAATCCTCTTCCTGCTAACCGTAACTTTACTAAAACCTGATAAAGGTTTAATTTATAATTTTTTTTCTGTTGTTTTAAGGTGGCTCAGATCTACCAGAGTATAGAATTCAGCCGTCTGGCCTCCCTGGTTCCCTTCGTGGACGCCTTCCAGCTGGAGCGCTCAATCGTGGACGCTGCTCGCCACTGTGATCTCCAGGTAAGCATCTGATTGGACGACAGAGTTCAGCTGCTCTGAAGGTTTTTTTTACACATGTCTCAACTTCCTGATGCTTCCTATAGGTCCGGATCGACCATTCGTCTCGAACGCTGAGCTTTGGCTCCGACCTGAACTACTCGACCAAAGAGGATTCTCCGGTCGGTCCGTTCCTGCAGAACATGCCGTCGGAGCAGATCAGGAACCAGCTGACCGCCATGTCTGCTTCCATGGCTAAAGCCATCCAGATCATCAAACCTGCCTCTAACCTGGTGAGTTTCCTCGCTTGTTCAACGCTAACCGCTTACTGTGACCTTTGCTCTCATGGCCAGACTATGTTAATAATCCGTCATTGTCTGTTTTTATGTTCAACACAACATTTTTGCAACAATGTGGATTTTTTTTAATTTTTACTAAAAATGTCAAAAACTCAATTAGATACAAATGAGTTTCTAACAAGCAGGTTAGGATGTAGAGAACATTTGTTATGGGAAAGAAAATGATGGAAATATAAAACTCATATTAACGTAATGAGTCAAATGCAGGAAGAGTTGGAGTTCACTGCAAAACCACAAAATCTTATCAAGTAATTTTGGTCTAGTTTCTAGTGCAGATGTCTTAGTACACTTGGAATAAGACAAACTAACTTAAAAGTAACTTTTTAGTAAGATATTGTTTTGAGGTTTTTTTTTCTATTTATGGAAAAAGTTCTAGTTCCGTTGGCAGATTATTTTACTTATAATACGACATTTTTCACATGTCAATTTTTCTATCACATTTGTTTTGAGCAGGCATTTACCCAGAATGCCCTGCTCTATAGTTTGCTTTCTTTGTTCTGATGGAAATTAAACCAGAATTTGTTCAAAACCATGTTTTTTTTATCAAGCGATCGGTTCTTTCTACAGTAGCTGAGGTGGATTTTTGTCTGAACAAAACTGTTTTTTATTCCTTTCCAGCAAGAGCGGGATGAACATAACCAGCAGGCCATCGCTGCGTATCTGAAAAACGCTCGCAAGGACCACCAGCGCATCCTGGCCCGCAGGCAGACCATCGAGGAGCGCAAGGAGCGCCTGGAGAGCCTGAACATCCAGCGGGAGAAGGAGGAGCTGGAGCAACGAGAAGCCGAGATGCAGAAGGTCCGCAAAGCCGAGGAGGAGCGTCTGCGGCAGGAGGCCAAGGAGCGGGAGAAGGAGCGCATCATGCAGGAACACGAGCAAATCAAGAAGAAGACGGTCCGCGAGCGACTGGAGCAGATCAAGAAAACAGAGCTGGGAGCCAAAGCTTTCAAGGATATTGACATTGAGGTGAAGTTTAATGACATAAACGCTAATTTAAAGGGCTGAAACAATTAATCTGATTTATCATAATGAATCAATTATTGAGATAATCGTCAACTAATTCATACAGACTCAAAAAATGTTTTATTTTTACTCTGAAACAGGACCTGGAGGAGCTGGATCCTGACTTCATCATGGCCAAACAGGTGGAGCAGCTGGAGAAGGAGAAGAAGGAACTTCAGGAGCGTCTGAAGAATCAGGAGAAGAAGGTTGGTCTCTAATCTGCAGCATAAATCTGTTAAGATATAAGAAAACTAGATGGAAGTTAAATTCTGATGGTTGTTTTTCTACAGATTGATTACTTTGAGAGGGCAAAACGCCTCGAGGAGATTCCTCTGATCAAGAAGGCTTATGAGGAACAGAGAGTCAAAGACATGGAGCTGTGGGAGCTTCAAGAGGAGGAGAGGGTGTGTGAGGAAACGTTGACTCTGATTCCAAGCAAAGTGTCCTATGGACTTTTTTTCTCTCAAAATTTTGACAGTTTTTTTCTCTAAATATTTTTGACTTTTGCTCTCATAAAGTTAAAGTCTGAATTCTCAGGTTAAAGCCAAAAATGTATTTTTCAGTGGCACTAATCCTCTGCCATACTATTCAGAGTCTAACAACATGTTTCCTGTTTTAGATCAACAACCTGAAGATCGAGCGAGAAAAAGCTCTGGAGCATAAGAAGCGGATGTCCAGGATGATGGAGGATAAGGAAGGCTTCCTGGCCAAGATCACTGCGGCCCGCAGCTTCATCTACGAGGTCTGCAGCAGCTGAAGGGTGAAGCAGAACCCGATGAGTTTACAGCAGAAATTCAGTGTCTTTATTTCGTCTTTAAAGGAAAAACTAAAAGCGTTCGAGGAGCGTTTGGTGGAGGAGAGGAAAAAGCGCATGGAAGAAAGGAAGAGGCAGCGCAAAGAGGACCGGCGTAACACCTTCTACCGCCAGAAGGAGGAGGATGCTCAGCGGATCCACGAGGAGCAGCTCAAGAAAGGTTCGAGTCAAATGATCAGAGTTTAGTTTACCGCAGACAAATTAAACTTAAAATGAAGCCGCTTCTGTTTACCTGTTGGTGCAAAAATAATGACGTCCATTTTTGTTTCAAACAGAGCGTGAGGAGCGAGAGCGCCTGGAGCAGGAGCGCCGTGAGGAGGAGGAGCGGGAGTACCAGGAGCGTCTGCGCAAACTGGAGGAGCAGGAGCGCAAGCAGCGCGCGCGGCAGCAGGAGATAGAGGAGCGCATCCGGCAGAAAACCATCAGCCCACAGGAGAAGAAACCCAAGGTAGGAATGACAGAACCGGAGGTTTCAGAGTACAGAGAGGTCCGACAGAACCGGAGAGGTTAGACAAAACCAGAACAGGAAGCTGAATCCGAGGAATGTTCTGCCTGTAGATACGAGTTTGACTCTTTCCTTCTTTCTTTCTTTCCTTCTTTCTTTCTTTCTTCCCTTCTTTCTTTCTTTCTTTCTGGTAAAACTGGTAAAAATAAGTAGAATGATGTTGCTTCTGGGGACGATGATTCTGGACTAACGTCTTGTCTTGTCACAGGAGGAGAAGGACGAGGGAGGCTGGAGAAGGAAAACTGACGGCGACTCCTCGGAATGGCGCCGCCCGGTTCCTGACAAGTGTGTAGCTTCACATCTAGACACATTGCAGCCTCTGTTTTCAGTGTCTGTTTTAAACGGGAAGTGTTTCCTCTTCAGGGACTGGAGACAGGAGGGCCGAGAAGACAACCGAGAGGAGCGGGACAGCCCCTTCAGGCGTGGAGACGGTCCTCGCCGTGATGGGGACGACCGTGGGCCTCGCCGAGGCTTTGATGACGACCGAGGTCCACGTCGCGGAGGAGACGACGAGCGTCCGCCTCGCAGGGGGATGGATGACGACCGTGGGCCGCGCCGAGGCTTCGACGACGACAGAGGTCCCAGGAGGGGCGGGGACGACGACCGCGGACCAAGACGAGGATTTGATGACGACCGCGGTCCCCGACGTGGTTTCGATGACGACCGCGGACCCAGACGCGGCTTCGACGACGACCGCGGACCCAGACGCGGCTTCGACGACGACCGTGGACCCAGACGTGGCTTTGATGATGACAGGGGTTCTCGCAGGGGGCTTGATGACTCCAGGGCTTTCAGACGTGGGGCTGACGATGACTGGGGCCCCAGAAGAGACATGGATGATGGCCCGCCCTGCGGTGAGGACGCCAAGCCATGGAAACCCCTCGGCAGACCCGGTACGGTTCTAACAAAACCATCCTTCAAAGAACTGAAACGTTTCGGGGTGAATTTAAATTAGCCGTGTTCAGGCTGTCCAAATCCTTCCTGCGGTCTTAGCATGACGCTCAGGTTCCGCAGCACCATCCATCGGATAGTGGAGTTCTGGGGGATGGTGTCCCATCAGACCGTCAGTTAGCAAAACCACAAAGAAATAATAACTCATAAAAGAGCATACCAGACAGTGCATCGGGTAAAACTGTTGCAGGGTCTAATTGACTCTGTCTTATAAGACTGCAGGAGGGTTAAAAAAAAAACTAAAATTTATGTATCTGATTTGAATGTCTTAGATTTATTTAAAATTTTAAGTTGGCCTTAAGCACAGTAATCAGAGGTCTCAGATCTTGTTGAGGCAGGACCGTTTACTCTCATACATTCTGGGTAATTCATTTTTCCCACTGGACTTTTCTGTCAATCAAATATTTCAATCAAACAGACATTTTCATTCGGTCTGTGGCCCAAGGTGGTTAACTGGCTACTAATATTAGCTAGCTAGCTAGCTCACTTTTTTGCATCTATCGTAGGAAAGTGTAAATTTATTGCCAGTTGGCTGGACGACGTTCGTCTTTGCCACTGGCTCACTCCTCTTTGTAACCCATTTGGCGATACGTGCATTTTGTGCTAACAAACTTATTTTCTCTTATGATACAGGACTTAAATTTCATTAATAATGGTCATAAAAGTCTTCAAAAGCCTTAAACTTTAGTTGGCAGCACCTGCAGAAACTTAAATGAAAAGTTTGGCTCATAAAAAAAAAACCAACTGTCCATTAGAGGTCAGAAAGTGAGATCTGAGTTGAAACGATACTGATGAGTGAATATTTGTGTTCCAGGTGGCTGGCGTGAGCGGGAAAAAGCCCGAGAGGAGAGCTGGGGGCCGCCCCGCGGCGGCGCCCTCGATGACGGAGAAGAAGGCGATGGAGATGAGCGATCGAGCGACCGCTTCAGAGACCGTCGTCCTCAGAGGTGGGGATGAAAAATGCTCAAATGGTCACAGATTTCTTGTTCCCTTGTATTTTATTAACGGAATCTGAAACCGTTTTCAGAGAAGAGAATCCCTGGAGGAGAGGAGGCAACGAGGAAGGAAGCTGGAGGGATTCCCGCAAAGAAGAGACCGACAGGGACGACCGCCGTAGCGACCGGGATGACCGCCGTAGCGACAGAGACGACCGCCGTAGCGACAGGGACGACCGCCGCAGCGACCGGCGAGACAGAGAGAGACGGGACGATCGAGAACACAAACCTCCACCTAGAGATACTGATGAAGGTGAGGAAGACTCGGACCCATCAGCTTCCTCACAGTTTGACCTAAGAAAAACATCTGCAACCCAGAAGTATTAAAACTTCACATTTTTCTATTTCAGAAACTAATGTTTGTTTCTTTGACAAGTTAAGTTTTAACTTTTAAGTAGGGATGCATCGATCCACTGTTTTCACTTCCTGAGGGTTTAGTACAATGTAAAGTAAATAAATAAAGCATGATGTTACTCAGAGCGCGAAGCATAGAATCAGACTGAGTAGATCTGCCCTTACGGATCAGGAACATTATCACCGATGCAAATGTAGAATCTTTTTACAATATCAAGAACGATACAAATAATATCAGATCGGTGCATCTCCTAAATGCAGAAACAAACCCTTCAACTGCATATTTTTATATGTATCTAATCTATAAACTTTTTGTCTTGAATTACTGAAGAAAATGCAACTTTTGCTTGGTCTGATTTATAGAGACAAAGTATGACATTCAGCCACCAGAGGTCACTGTTTACACATATATAAATACAGCTATTAGGGGCTTCTTAACACACAAACTTCCTGTTTTAAAAAGGTTTTTTTATGTATCCTTCCTTTAATTAAAAAAAAACAATTTATTTTAACTTTTAAACACTTGTTTCTGCGCTGATCTCAGGAAGCTCCTGGCGCCGCGGCGGCGACGAGAAACGGGAGGAGCGGGAACACCCCAGAGAGAGGGAGAGAGAGAGGGAGCGAGAGCGCGACGCTGACGGGGAAAAGGCTTGGCGTACCGACAAGGAAAATCCTCGCCGCACCAAGAACGAGACGGACGACGACGGTTGGACCACCGTCCGGCGCTGAGCGGCTGCTCCGCCTCCTTAGACGAACAAACATGACAAGAATTACTATAATAAGAGAAAAATGCTCAGCCAGCTGGTCACAGCTTCTAGCTTCTAATACTGGATGAAATATTTGTAGACTTTAGTTTCGTGGGGATTTATTTTATCTTTTTGTGATTTTTTTGACTGGTTCCTCTTCACCTCTAATATCAGTAACCAATGAGCTTGTGTGGCCTCATTAACAATAATCTAAAAATGGTCTGACGTTCAATGCAAACTATGTATCACCAACTGCCTCTTAATCATAGACTGCATCGATAATCTGACTCAGATTAGCATCTCCTGTAGTAGCAGCAGTTCTTCTCCTGGTTTAATCTGCCGGTGGGTTTCACATCTTGATTTGCATGTTTCAGAAAATTCAGATGGTTTCTTGATATCCAGTGCGTCTTCTGTCCTGCTGCAGCCGCTGGATGCATGTTAACAGAACGACTTTACGTAATAAAAATGTTTGCTCACCACCTCTTTCTCATTGTCTAATGGGAGAAAAACAAACTTAGATTTTGTTTCGCAAAATAGGAGTTTTTATATTAGTTTTAATAATTTAACTTCTAAAAAATTGTTTTTGTTTTGATTCCAACTCAGATTTTAAAAACATGGAAAAAATGTCAACTTTAGAACAACAGACATAAAATAAAGTATAACTTATGTACTTAAAATTGTGTGAATATACTCGTAGTATATTTTAAATAAGTTGAAATTTTCTGAAATACATTTCAAATATGTTATCATTTGGACATAAGAATATAAACAACATTTTTAAAAATGCTAATGTTTTAAAATATATTTTTCAAAAAATATACTTCACAATTAAATATTAAAATTATTTTAAGAATAATCTTAAAATACACTGCATTTGTTAAAATTTATATTTTAAATACACTAAAAATATATTTTGTTTTGAAAATTTTTTTTTTTTTTTTGCAGAAGTAGAACTTCTGAAAAACTTCAAGTAAAATTTCCAAATAATGTATGGTTCAGCATTTTGTTTTAACTGGGAAAAAACACTTAAAACTCAAAGATCTAGTTCTATTCACTCCTTTATTTAAACTAAAAGAATAAGACCATTTTAAAATATTTTATCCCAAAGGGAAAAGCAGTGTAACTCAAATCCAGTATCTTTCAGAGTCGTGGATGATAATGCTGTGTGAAGGAAGGATTTCCAGTAGCAGTCAGTCTTGCATTGAGTCTGAAGAGGCCTCTGACTGAAGACTTTCTCTATGGCCGTCTCATAGCAGGCTAACGCCTCAATAGCTGGGCAGCAGAGATATTTCAAAATCTGAATTTTTTTACTTTTGGAGCTCAGAAAATTCTTTGAGTTTATCAGTGGAAATTTACTCAATTTTTCTCATCTACAAAGGACCTAATGCAGGTCATAGCTGACCATAAAACAGTGTGAAATATTTTTTAGAAAGGTAAATGCATTTCTCTGTTATTAAATTGAGCAATAGATGCAAATGTTTCCTCGGCGTCGTTGGATCAGACTCAGACGGACCACAGGAAGAGATAAAACTTTTAAATATTCTTAAAGCCACAACATCAACTAAATCAGCAGCTTCTTGCTCCAGATGCAGTTTTGTTTTGGATTTTGTTCCGCTGTTCCCTTGGCGACCAGTAGAGGTCAGTAAACCCTCGCAGAAAACACCAGTGACCCGCTGGACCAGGAGAAGCGCTTCGGTTCCTGCTGCCCAGGTTCAGCTGTCAACCAGCAGCGTTCAAAAGTTTGGAGGAAATAATAAGCAAGCAGGCCGGGGTCATGACCTGGTGAACCATCGGAGGGCGGAAAAAACAGAACGAGTTAATATTATTTATTACAAGTCAAAAAAGGCAACCATGCGGAAAAAACGACGTAGTTGATCAAAACAGTAGAATTGTAAAACATTAAAATTATTTTGTAATGTTTATATATATGAAAAACACAGAGATCAAGAACAACAACACGCACATCGGAGACGCAATTTGCTTAATATGCTTATATAATATATTAAGTATATATATTTTAAGTGATTTGCGTCTCTGATGTGCGTGTTGTATATATATATACATATACTGTGTGTGTGTGTGTGTGTGTGTGTATATATATATATATATATATATATATATATATATATATATATATATATTAATGTAGTGAATAAGTTTAAATGCTGTGCTGAGAAGCTTTTGCTCTTTTAATTTTAAGAAAATGTACAAAATAATTCACAGAACATTTCATAGACTCTTTTCTATAGTAATATATTAGCATGACAATATTTATACGATAATAGTAATAATAATAATAATAATAATATTAATAATAATAACTAACTATTTTACATTTTTGAAAACATGTTACATGACCTCCCAGCTGCCTCCGCTTCCCTGCAGGCCTGCGTGGTGCGCGGCTGTGGCCCCGCATGTCAGCTGATCCACGCACAGGTAGGCTGCTCCAAACACCTGAGCGTGTTTTTGTCTCAATGCTGACACGCAGAAACCTAATTGCGTGTAAATATGTCGAAGACTCTGAACGAAAACCGTGAAAGCAGCTCGGACTCATTCAAGACTTTTATTTGGTTTTTCTGTTGAAAAGCAAAATAACTGAAAGGAAAAATAAATGTTTTTCTTTTCAAAATATCCGGTGTGAAACCAAAAGAAATAAGTAAAATAAGCGGAGTTCTATGTTCATGCTGGTCTTTAATTGGAGCGAGCTGTTGTGGTTCATTAAAAATAATTATTGGCCAAGCAGTCAGAGCGCCGCGCGCATCTCCCTCCTAAAATCAGTTTCAGTGAGTCATTTATGATCCTTCCATGCAAACAAGCTGCAAACCTGCAGCTCTCCATGGTTCGGATGAATGAGTTAAATGTCCCGGAGATATGTGTGCGCGCGCGTGAGTGAGAGAGAGTGCGCGCGCGTGTGCGGGGGGCCTCCTCTCTGGACGAATCCGTTCCGTGTTGCGCGCTCGAGTCCGCCTCTCCGCGCCCCTGCTTCCCCGTTGACGCACTTTTTAAGCGTCTTCCCGTCTCCACCTCAAGGCGAGCAGCAGCGGCGGCGGCGGCAGCAGCAGCGACCAATCACCATGCCATTACAGCCTGCAGAGGAAGCTGTTTATGGGGCTGCAGCGCTAATTAGGCTCATGAACTAACAAATCTGCTCGCACCAACCCGGCCGGGGAAAAAAACCCAGCGCATCCATGGATTAGTCTGGGAGTAGCTGAGCTCTTTTTATTTTTTCCTACAAGCTTCCCAACTTATTTCGCAGCGAAGAAAACTTTCCCCCCTTTTCTTTGGGTGTGGAGGATTATTTTAAGCAGCGGCGCCTTCGACAACTTCGACCTAAACTGGGGAATCTGGACTATCAGACCATGTTTCAACCCACACCCAAGAGGTGTTTTACGATAGAATCGTTAGTGGCGAAGGATAATCCGGTACCGGCGTCCCGCTCAGAGGAGCCCATCAGGCCGGCGGCTCTCAGCTATGCAAACTCCGGCCAGATGAACCCGTTCCTGAACGGTTTCCACTCCGGCGGCAGGGGCGTCTACTCGAACCCGGACTTGGTGTTTGCAGAGGCGGTCTCTCACCCGCCGAACTCCGCCGTCCCGGTGCACCCGGTGGCGCCGCCACACGCGCTGGCCGCTCACCCGCTCTCCTCGTCGCACAGTCCGCATCCGCTTTTCGCCAGCCAGCAGCGGGACCCGTCCACCTTCTACCCCTGGTTATTACACAGATATAGGTACCTGGGCCACAGGTTTCAGGGTAAGTTCTCCTCATGGCTCAGCTTTTACGCGTGACGTTTTGGCTTAAAACTTTCGAGTTTGTACATAAACTCCCGTGTAAAATATATGAGAAATCCTGGAAAATCGATTACACAAAAAACGCGTTAGAGGCTCAAGTAAAACTTGAGTTTCCACATAAACTGGTGTGTAAAAATCTGAGAAATACTGGGAAATAGGTGAAATAAAAAATAGAGTTTACTTACAATTATTTAAAGAGCAATAATTTATTAAAACCGAAATAAGGCTTATTTCGGTTTTAATGAAACTAGAGCTAAATAACAACATATTGTAGCCTGGAGTTAAAAAATAAATGCTACAAAAATAAACTATATATATATATATATATATAAAATAAGAATTAATACATAATAATAAAAAATAATTAATTTAGATTTTTATTCATGATGCTTTGCATTGAGTCAAATGACTCAGATTGCGTTTTTATTCTATTTTTTTATATTTATATTTATATTTTAGTTGTTTTTACTGGATCACTCTCAGCTGGTCCTGCACCCATTTGAATTTCTCTCAACACATTTTACATTAAAGTTGCGGCTTACACATGTCATATATTCGCTGTATAATAATTCCGATTTTGTTTCTCATTGTTCAAATAAATAAAACCATCATTTGAATCCTCCTGCATAAGGACAAACAAACGTCTTAAACACACATTTCAGTGAAACTATATACTTCTAGGCGATAATCTCCAAATAATAAACTATTATCCAACACTTCCAGGATGAATTCAGGCCATTTGTTCATGTAAACATGTGAATTCAGTCATTTTTTAAAAAATCACCCAGGATCCTCGTTTTCTGCTCGTTTTCAGGCAACGAAACGAGTCCAGAGAGCTTCCTTTTGCACAACGCGCTGGCCAGAAAGCCCAAAAGAATCCGGACAGCTTTTTCCCCCTCGCAGCTCCTGCGGCTCGAACACGCGTTCGAGAAGAACCATTATGTGGTGGGAGCGGAGAGGAAGCAGCTCGCCCACAGCCTTAGCCTCACAGAAACTCAGGTAGGAAAGAGCAACTCTTCCATTTTTATCATCTCTATTTATAATAATAATAATAATAATAATAATAATAATAATAATAATTATTATTATTATTATTATTATTATTATTTGTGAATGACAAAACGTCGCGCCTGTTTCTGCTTTAATTCCGTTTTGTTTGTTTGTTTGTTGGTTTTTTGCGCATAAACCTGCTGCTTAATGTCACGTTTATTTATTCATGTCTCACCTGATTCCTGATCAGAATCACATGTGACGTTCAAATATTTCCACCGTGCGTCATGGCGTTTTTCTTGTTATTGCTTTTATTGGTATTAATATTATTATTATTATAATTTGCCAGGACTCCATATTTACGCACGGATCTAAAGATGGCTGTTGACGTTTGCAAAACAATAATTCCCAACGATCAACCCGCAGATTGTTCGTGCAGACCGGGGTGCGTAATGCGGCGGTGGGTGGAGGCTCTGCCGGCCATTGTGTGGCCCTAACCTCATTTCAGAAGGGCTTGGATTACTTTGTTTTGGGGAGGTGGAGGGGCTGTGGATGAGAGAATGTTGCCTTTCAAAATGGAGGGCAAATTAACCAGTTAACCATTTTATGGGATAGTGGGCACAAAGAGCGAGGCGCTGCTATGTTTAAGCCGCTGTTTGAGCCCAACAGGCCGCCGTCTTTTGTCCGCTGGAGCCGAGGGGAGAAATGAACCGTCACCTCCTTCAATTAGCCCCTCTGAAGGTTTATTAAACGCACCTCAGCGGCCATTTAGGAGTGACAAAGCAAAGCAGCGGATAATTTATCGATTTAGACGTCGGTATTGATTATTGACAAATCCATTTAGAAGAGTGTGTTGACATCAGATAGACGTTTTTGCAGATAATAAAAATTTAACTATGAGGAGTATCATCATGCATGATGTATTTATCTTTATTTTGCTCTTTGTTTTAATTTGGTAATTTAATCTTTCCTTGAAATTGAAGCGCATTTTTTCCTCTTTGCTCCTTTTACGCGCGGGCCAATCGCAGGTTTGGCTCCTGACACTGATCCGGCTTGCTTTCTGCCTCCCTCTTTTGTCCCGCTCCTCCTCAGGTAAAAGTGTGGTTTCAGAACCGAAGGACGAAGTTCAAGCGGCAGAAGTTGGAGGAGGAGGGCTCGGAGTCGCAGCAGAAGAAGAAAGGCTCGCATCACATAAACCGCTGGAGGCTGGCGACCAAACAGGCGAGCCCGGAGGAAATTGATGTCACTTCGGACGATTAAAATAAAAGAAAAAAGAAAAGAAAAATCCAAAATGGGACTGACTTTCTCAGAATTGTCTGAATGAAGGAGGATAAGGATACAGGATGCGGGGCAGAGACTGTCGAGGGTCAGATGGAGGAGACGGAGGCCGAGGCAGGTCCTGCTGCACGGAGCGGCTCTGTCGGTCCAACCGGGCCGGGAAGCTGCGCCTCGGTCCGCCTACCTGAACCCACCCCGCTCCACCACTACAAGCCCTCACACCTCCACCTCATTTTCAATTTTTCTCCAATTCTTATTGGACGTTTGCACTTCAGAAGATTTTTTTTTTCACCCAAGAAACCAAAACACCAAACTACTTTTTCCTTTTCTTTTTTTTCTTTTGTAAAACTTGAAATGCATGGTTTAATATTTCCCCCCGTAGTTCTTTTAATTTGACTAAAGACGGAAAAAAGAAGAAAATTCCATTTCTTTTTCATTTTAGCTCTATTTTCCAGCAGAGATGTCGTGCTCCTTCCTTTCAGTGTCCAGTCTTTCCTTGATGATTCTCGTGTAAAAGTGATTGTGAAAACATATGAAGTAGCGGTGTTTTGATTTTTTTAAAGCAGAAGAAAACATTTTGAATTATTTTTGTTTCTAAAAGGTGAATCATAGCGCAGCAGTGAAATGGAAGATATCAGGACGTTCCTTCAACCCAAAGCTTTACCTGAACCAGAACCAGAACCGAGTCGCTCTGCAGCCTCCTGTCAGGACTCAGTGAAAGACTAAAAAAAAAAAAAAACAGAGAAAAAACAAACAAACTTCAGGCACTGAACGTATTCCATGTACAGAAATGCTAAAAAGTTCCTGTTTCTGTTCAAACCCCCTTTTACAGAATGTAAATATTTTTGTGTTTGTGTTAAGTTTGCTACAATTTTAACACAAAGTATACTTCCAAGAAGTATGTAATTGTCAATATTTTGTCAATAAAGTTTTATCAGTATGTCGCGCGCAGTACAATTGGATGACTTTTAATTAAAACCGCGCAGCCGCAGTAAATGAGGCTTCTGATGAGGAAATCGGGAAAAAATGCGCAATAATTTGGCGCAGCGAGAGTTTTTTGTTTTTTTTTGTTTTTGTCCATTTTGGAAGCGGGATTCTGCGGCGCGTCTTCAGACTCACTGCGCTGGTTTTATTTTTCGGGGGCGGCTGCAGACTCTGCTGCGCTGCAGCTACAAAGAGGCCCCCTGTGCAAGGCTTTTGTGGAAGTGCAAATCAGTTTGGGCAATTATCATGCGGGTAATATGAGGGGGGAAAGGGGATGCATTGCCCAGTGGTCCACTTTAATCTCTTAATCCACGGATCCGAAGAGGAGGGGTGGGTTAGAGGAGGGGGGGCCTCGCTTGGACATAATTTAGTACAATCTGACTACCCCTCACGACGCGATAAGGGAAGGTTGCAATGCGCCGCAAAATGGGATCTTTGTCTGAAAAAGTCTTCCATCAAACTGCTGCCTGGGACTGGAGCAACAAACTGTTCACTAAAATCCAACAGAAACACAAAACCCGCGTTAAAAATATGAAAAAATAAATTCAGCAAGGATTGTTATATTTTTTCTGACTTTCCAGAAAAACTACAGTTTTATGTTAAATTGTTTTAGGAATGGAAAGGAATGTTTTAGAGATTCTTAATAAACGACCAACAGATTATAACAGCAATAAAAATCTAGAAAGAGACACAGAGAGGGAGAGAATACCATTAGCTTTAGAGAGAAAAAAACTAAAAGCTTTATTACAAACCCAGCTTTGAAATAGGGGGGATTAGAGGACTGAAAGGGTCCCACAATTGTTAGAAGAAAAGGTTTCATGCTAATGAGGTTAATGCCCTTTGTATCTCCGGACTCCACAACTTCATTACTCCTATCTCGGGCAACACGGAGCGGCTCAGAGCCTCACAATCCACTCGAGCTTTTCCCCACCCTGCCTATAAAGAAGGATTTGATAGCAGTCCTGTTCAAACTAGATAATTATATCTTTTCAAGTTGGAATTAAGATAAAGAAAGTGCAGTGGAGGCGGTGAGCCTTGATCCGCCGCAAACAAATTTGGCGCACAGCTCTGCGTCTCCAAACCCCCCAACCAGCCCTTTGTGCGCCTGTTTGGACACAGGAGACAGGACGGAATCCTCATTAGAGGCTGATAACATTTGATTAAACACGTTTGATTCTCACCTGGATTTTTTATTTTAATTAGGCAGAAGTTGAAATAAAATATAGAGCAAATTTTAGGCGTATTTTTGTTTTTTAAACCGTCTTTAAAAGGCGATTAAATGTTTTTTTTTCTTCTTCTGAGAAGTTGAAAAAAAGTACATAAATAAAAAACGTGCCCCCCAAAAAAACATTGAACCACGCAACTTCTTCCAAACAATAATTCAACATTTCTAAAACAACTTTTTAAATTCTATATAATATTTTAAATAATTTAAATAAATAAATAGGAAGCCAAATAAACCTCAAATCCACAGAAACAGATGAAAAAATCAACCAAAAAAACCTAAATTGCATCTAATGCGCGACAGCTTCAATATTTTAGATGTAAAAATTAAGGAACCGCGTTACGATCATTAAGTGAAAAAATTTCTTCTTTATTTGGTTTAAATCTATGAAACATCTTTGAAACAATAATAATAATGGGGGGAAGCAGAAAACAGTTATTTTCTGCTCTGTGTATTTTTCTAAACGGCGTCAATAAGTTTTACCAGCAAAAAGAAAAACTAAACTTTTAAAGGCTTAATAAAAAAATATCTTATTTTGCATTTTCTAAACATTAAATACGTTTTCAAAATAAAAAGAATAAAACATTATATCAAATAAGTTTTACTAATAAACAGCGGTTATTTAAAAATAATAATAATAATAATAATAAAATCCATAAAGAGAAAATTCAGACATGAAAATCATCGAGTCAGTTCAAACCAGAGCGCGCGCCCTGATGTGACACGTCAGATCCTCCCACGCGCTCGTGCTGTGGGTTGCAGGGCTCAGACCTTTGGTGACCCGCCGCCAGCAGCTAAACTGCCCAGAAAACCCAATAAAACATCCGGACTGAAGTTCGGACGTTTTGGACCTGCAAGGCCCGCTGCATTAAACATTTATCCCGCGACGTGAAATGATTATCCGGGCCAGAAACGAGTAGCCGGGCCCTATCAGGTGACCCCGCTGACCCAAAACCTCTAATCTGCAATTAGTAGGTATAATTACGTCCGCTGACACCGCTAATGTGAATAGTAGCCGAGGGAGGAATATGTGCGGAACACAGGGTTCCTATCAGAGCGCGAAGTCAATAATTGATCGAGGTGAAATCTCTTTAAGACGGGAGAAGTGGCTTTTCAAAGGCTGGCTTTAGGAACGTTAGTCAACATGCGCTCCGTGGAGCGGATTCGAGTTTTATTCCACTGATCCCATCAGTTAGAGGATCCAATTGAAGGGTGGCACCTGCAGGCCGGCCTGTCACAATCACAAAGCCGCGTCAGGTCTAACCTGATCTGTCCTGTTTCACAAATTGCCTCTGAAATGGATCCATGAAAGGAGAGAATCCTCCCTACAGCTCCTCTGGCCCTGACAGAAGGTGCAGCGACAAATATACAAGCCTAATGAGCAATTACCGTCCAATCACTCTCCAAATAGCTTACATAATAATGAATTAAACATCGCAGCTTCGGATTCAGTTTCTCTCTTTATTATTAACAGCGCAGGGAGGGGCGCTGGAGGCTGCGCGATGCGCGCTCATGATTATGTTTTCCAAACGCTGCAACTTCCACTTTAACATCGGCTGCAGTCAGCACTTCTGATCAACTCAGCCTGACAGAAAGTCAACTGCTCAGATGCTGGATTAGTTTTATTTCATGTCGGATTTGTCGGCATCCCCTGTTTAAATGCGCGAAGATGAGGCGTTTAGGTGTGAGCAGGGCGGCCTGCTGCGTTCAATGACCCTGAAATGTAGCGTCATTCTTCTTCTTCTTCTTCTTGGACTCTTGACGCTCCTCCATTATTCATGTCAAAGATGTAATTTTTAAATGTATTTAAAGCCCAAAATCAATCAGTGCGCCATCAATTAGTTTACTATCATTTACAACCAGGAAGTCAAGAAATAAAAATGACATAATCAAATACAAAACAAAAGAAAGAAAGAAAGGAAGAAAGAAAGAAGGAAAGAACATCAGATGAAGCGGTTTTAATTACCCATAATTCTTAGCGCACAAACTATTTGTCAAAAAATAGAAATTAATCATAAGTAATATGTGGATGGATTTTCATCAACATGTTTGAGTAGAAATCATTATTATACAAGTTTTAATTAGTAAAATATTAAGGAGTTTAAAAATTACTGAATAAAATTTGCTGAATTTAACCAAAAATGTTCTAGAAATTAATATTAGAATTAAAATTTCAAAACAACTAGCATTTCTTCTAACTTTATATATTTTTAATCAGATTCCAGCAGAAAATATATTTAATATATTTAAAAAGATTTTTCATTAATCTACATTTGTTATTTACAATCTCAGATAAACTAGTTTAAGAGTTAAAATGTTTTAAATCTAATCTAAAGTGTTGGTCAAACCACAGCTCAGACATTTTCCTCTGATAGTTTGCTATAAATCAATCAAACTCATAATTAGTTTTAATATTTCAGGTGAAGACGTGACAGAATGTCTGCTGTGCTCAAAGTTCGTCTCTTTTTCTGTTTTTACTTTACGGCTGCAGGAAATCCCTCTGTGGTGCTTTTATGAGGCCACTGCACAGGTTTCTGGGTCGTTTATGGAGAAACGGACAGCTTTGATATTCAACCAAACCAGGCTCATCATCTGCAGCAACTGCTAAATAAAAACACCAAGCAGGCCGGCGGACTTCACCAGTCTGCCGGCCGTCTCCAACCTCCACAATCCAGACAGACGTTTTGACCCTCAGACCAGCTAAATAAAACTCACTCAGGGCTCATAATATTACACAACTTTTAAAATACCCACTCTAGGAAATTCTTTAAAGAAACACCATTTTATTTCTATCTAAAATGAAAAGAAACATATGCCTTTTTTCTAGTAATGTTGATTTTTGAAGAAGATAAAGAAGATATTTCCAACTTATTAAGACTTTTAGTCTCATTCTGTTGAGGGAATTATTTCACAAAACAACAGAAAAACTGCTACAAACTGAATTTGTGATGAAATCTTAGCTTTTTTCAAGTCTAAACAATAAAAATCTCCCACACAGGTCACAAAATGAAGTCTTCAGCTCTTTAAGTCTGATTAGCTTTATTAATTTAGCAACAAGGCAGTTCAAGATGACAATAAGCAATTATGAAACAAGCAGTAAACATTACATTTTGTCAAATATACATCAAATATGTTGATCAATGCTCCAATTATTATAAATCAAATGTAACTTTAAATGTGGGGATTTAGCCTGGGTTCAAAGGAAATCTGGGTTTCGCCTGTTTTGCACTTTTCTGGAAGTTTGCACGTAGATGTAGAGAGTTTATTGTTTCACATCACTGCTGTACTGCAAACTAAACCTCACACTGCAGTCACATGCGACCTATTAACCTGCTTTTTCATGGCAGTCCCAATTTCAATCTTTTCACCTTCAAAAAACCCGATTGTGCCACGTCCATATGTGGAACTAAATCAAATACGTGTGGGATTATTTTCAGAGCTTTTGCAGACTGAACAGCGATGCCGCATCACGGTGCAGAATTATTACGTGTCATAATTCGGCACCAGAAGAAGCCAGACGCTGTAAATCTGCATGTAAACAATGACTGAAAATGATAATTATGAACTTATGAAAGAAGTCTGTGTCACTGACAACCACACCAGTCTTGGTTCTGACTCCACATCCAAACAGATTTCACAGCAGAAGTTGCAGTCGATGCTCCACAACATGCTGTTGCTATTAGTTGTGTTTTCTCTTTACTAGCTTCCTTCATCTTGTTATGATCTTGTCAGTTGACTCCCACCGCTGAATAACTTTAAAATCAATCCAAAGATGGCGGCGTCCATTATTATTCCCACGAACAGATCACTGCTGGGCTTCGTTCTTCTTCTATGAATGCGGGTCTTTTTTGCTTGGAAATCGTTCTCACAGAAGTCTGACTGCAGGTGCATTTAATTAGTAGCATGAATAATATAAAAAAAGGAATTTTAGCAAAAAAAAAATTGGAATTAAGCATCAAGATTTGTATTGCGAACGTAGCCTTGTTCCTCAGAGAGCGTTGGTACCCAAACAGCTGAGCCCTCAGGATCATTTTACACTGAGGTGATTCCACAGATTTGTCACCAAAATTAAGTAATTGATGTAAAAATATAACTATTACCAAACACTAAATTTACAAAATTAAATATGTTTCACTAAAATTTAATGTAACATACTAAAATATTTACTTACAGTTGGTTTAAAATTCACATTTTGTATTTTTTTGTACTTTCATTTTTATTTCTATTCCTTTTATAAACAACCCAGCTGTTTTTTAGCAATGACTTAAATGTTTTTGGTGTCTGGAAAAAGAGTCGTTTCAAAAACATTCCGAGTGTTAAGTCACATTTGATGGGCACTGTGGCGTTACCTAGCAACTCTAGTGAAGCCCAGCCCGTTCCCTAGCAACCCAATCTGAATTCCAGCATGTTTGGTCAGCTGGTTTTACCGCTGCGCAATGGCTGCTGGAAACAACAAGCGCTGGGTTGTTGACTTACCATACAGAAACCACTGAAGCTCTCTGGACCACACTGTCCAGACAGCTTCAGGTCCTCTTGCTGGTTGTACAGGAGGCCCTGCTAATGCTTTTCAAAGATGAGCAGCTGAATAATTGTTCATCTGTTTACAGGCATTTTCAAGTGTGTGTGTAAACATTGAGTTTATACTGCAGCTTATTTGGATTTAAAGCAACAAGTGGCCCTAAAACAACTCATAGGCAGAACTGAGCAAATCTTATCTAAAAATGATTTTGTGCAAAATATGTGATGAACATGTTTTGTATAGCCAATCGATAGAACCTAATTCGTTCAACGAAGCAAATAGGTCACCTTAAAATTTAGAAATAAAACATACTTGTCTAAACTTTGATGTAAGATGGTAAAATATTTACTTCTAGTTAGTTTTAAAGTTAGAACAACAAACCTTGATGAGCTGAAATTATATCTATATTTTAAAAGTGACTAAAATGAGTTTTTACAGTGTACTAACTGTTTCACAGCCGTGCAGACTTTTGCTCTGCAGGTTTAGGAGCTTCACTGCTTACAGACACATATAGTATGTGGCTGAACTGGGGCTGAACTGGACCTGCTCCCTGCACTGACCACACTGTCCAGACAGCTTCAGGTCCTCATTAGCTGCTTTCCTTCTGCAAACATCTCCTCTCACCGCATTAATATTCCTGCCTTGTGTTTATTTTCTTTAATGATACTGGGGCAATTTGGGCTGTAATTTGCTGCAGCCTCATTTGCATATAAGTGTTTCCCCCCAGTATATTCCAGCTCTGAAGAGAGTAATTGTCCAGGCGAGCCAACCAGCTCCTCCTGTGAAGCTCAAACCTTCAAACATTTCATAGGTTGGATCTGCAACCAGCATTCCCCCCTCTGCTCTCTAATGTGTAACACATGGCGGACTGTACACCTGATAAAATACCTCAGGGGCTCTGCAGCTTGGAAAATCCTCAATTCGCTCTCTAAATAAAACAAACAATGGCCTGGCTAAATATATAACACATGTCGGCTGAAGTATTTTTTGCGTCTCTTGACCTTTGGGTCCCCTCGCTGCTCATCCTCGTCATCATCAGTGCAGGACAGCGTCAGGAGAGTTCATGAGCTGCTTTTCCCTGGTTCTCTGATCTTCATGTCTTTGTGGTTAAAAGCAGAGCTGGGTGTGACTTAAACATGTTGAGGTTTTAAACATGACAGGTGAAACGATGGGCACCTGCTCCTCTGCTCTGAGCTTCACTGTGTCTCCCCCTCTTGGCGGCTGCAAGGCAGCAAAGTCTGACCCCCAGAGACACCAAAGATCAGGTTTCCTCTGGCCGAGCGACGGCATGTTGGAGGTCGACCAACTGGACAGTGGAGAACAAATAATAATAACAAAATGTTGGAATTTCATGAACTGATTTCAATCATAGAGTCAGATTAACGTATTAAAGCTACAGGGTCAGGGTTATGAAGTGCTGCATTCTTCAAACCAATCATTTCACTTCTCACTCTCTCATTTCACTGTTGAGCAAATTAAGAACTCCAGTGTAGATTTCTATGAATTTGCATAAAAGGAACCAGATCCCTTATGGTTGGTTGACTTCTCTGGTGTGGATGACACTTTTGTGTTATCAAAAATAAATAAAAATAAACTGTATAAAAGCATCTGAAATAAGTCAAACTTATTTTCATTTTGGGCCAAATAAAGATCCTAAATGTCAGAATACATTGATAAAATCATTTACAAACTGTTAAAAATGTAGGAAATAACTGTTCCCGCAAGTTCTTAAAACATTTAATATGTAAAAATATGTTTTTTTATGTTTTACATAAAGTGTCACTACGTCGTGTGGTATGAGAGAAAATGTGTGAAAAAATGACTATCACTTAATTCAAAGGTGTGCATAAGACCAACATGACATAACATGATCACAAAGGAGTCTTCATGAATGTTTGAAGTGTCATTCTGTAAATAATAACATTTTTATGCAAAGTTGCACTAAAAATTTCAACTTTGCATTAAACTCTCATTATTTACAACAGTTATAAACAAATGAAGACTCCTGTCATGTTTATGTCAATCTTTACACATCCCTTCACATAAAGTGCTTCCAAAAACCTTAGCTCCTCTGCCTTCTCGGTGTGCTAACTAGAAACAACCAATCAGAGCCAGAAGGCGGGTCAATTAAAATGGCGCTGTTGCTGCCTTGCTCTCTGCTATGCTGCAGCTAGCATAGCATGTTCTGAATGCTAAGGCTAGTTAACATAGCCACCGATGACGGAAGATAAACGGTTTTTCTGTAGCAGTAAGTTGTTTCATTACCACTTTTAGCAGAGAGAACCTTGGGTTGATTGACAGCGGTAAGACCCGCCTCCTGTTTCTGATTGGTTGTTTTTGGTCGGGAGTGGAGCATTTCTTCAGACGGCTGTGGTATCTCAGGGAGGAGGTGGAGGAAACTGAACTTTTCACAGATTTTCTGGTCTGCCTACAAACCTGGGTCTCAGTTCAGTTAAAGTGAACACTAGTGCCGTTCAAATGGTTATGTGAACATAAAGTGGACCGGAAACTGATCCAAAAGCAGGAAGTGAACTATAGAGCATTGCATTCTAAGCAAAAACAAACTATAACAAACATGTGAGCCCAGAATTAGCGGGAGAAATGGTTCGTGGTCATTTACCAAAAACAAAAGAAAAATCCTGCAACAGCTAAAATCGAACACCACTTCATTTTAAACATTACGTGAAGAAGGAAGTTACATTCAGTGTTTTCAGACGTTTTCATGTCGTTTCCTTCAGTGGCTCCAGTTAAAGTCCAGGTTTTATAAACTCCACATGTTTTTGTTTGTGATTGTAGGACAGTGAAATTCTTTTCCTGGTGTATCTGAACAGCAAGTTGGCGTGTCGTCTAATGGATGACAAGGAGTCTGCTTTTCTCTAACCTTTGACCTTTTCTACCCATTCTCTCTGTGGTTGGTGGTCATTTTCAGCCTTGTTAGTCTCAGTTAAAGTCGTTTATACCTTTTTATTATTGTTCTGTCCATATATATGTGGAGTTTTATGCCAGAAGCGATTAGCTAATGTTTGACGATCAGCATTTATCTGCCTTATTTACTTATGCTCTGCTGTGTTACCCATTTTGAAGAGTTTTTACAGAAACACAGAACAAACAGCAATTCACACACACTCACACCAAAGGGGAATTTAGAGAGAAAAATTAACCTACCACTCATGTGTTTTTTGTTTTTGGACTGTGGGAGGAAGCTGGAGTACCCAGAGAGAACACACCAACTCCATGGACAGACTTCAAACCCAACCAGCCAGAGCAATAAAATCTAAAACAAAAAGTTTTAGTTGCATTCATCATCGATGGATTTGTTTGAGGTGGCACCAATAAAAGAAAACAACAACAATTACTCCTTGAATGCATCACAAAACAGAATAAACTAAAAACATTCACTGACTTCAGGGAAACTTCATTTTAACTTCACCGTATAAATTAAAGTGGACGTAATTTAGCAAGAACAAAATAACACACCAGATGTTTAAACGTGTTCTGTGCCAATAGGTTACGTTTTGAAAATCTGTTTTTATTTATTTATGTTCACTCTGGAGGCCTCTGACCTTTCAACGTACTTCTATAAACCCGACTGGAAGACTGAAGCCAACGTTGCAACAAGAACATTTTATCTTTTCTGTTTGTTTTTGACAGTTGTGGGGAGAAAGTTCAAGTTTCTTCTTGGTGAATTTTATTTTCTGACATCTTGACCTGCAATGAGTCAAAAATCTTACTGGTTTTAAACAGAATTGGAGACACACCTGCACCTCTCAAGGCTGTACCGTTAGAAAACAGGTCAAACCAAACAGCAAAATCTCAACAAAGAAGCAGGAAAAAAATATTAATCTAGTTTATAAACTCATTTACACAATTAAATGGTCTGTAAAATAAAACACTTAATACAAGGTTACTTTAAAGAAAATACAAAAACGAAAAACCTCCATTTTGTTTTGCCTGGTGACGCAATCAGTGACATCATAACCAAAACAGGAAGTGCCTGTTTTAAACCCGTCTGGCTGTAGCATTAAAGGGTCGAACAACGGTGAGTATAAAAGAAACAAACAGAAGTAATTTACTAAAACTGTTCCAATTAAACCAAAGAAACATTAAAATCAGCTGTTTTAGTTAAAAAACAAACATGGATGTAACTAAACATATTGCTGCCACAAACAAACCGGTGAGAGAAGCAAAGTTACAACAGCAATTTTTAAACTGAAGAATTATTTTAAAAATGTATAAATATGTTTTTGCAGTGTTGTGTATAATGTTATAATGTTGTCTTGATTCTTTCATGTATGTTTGAGAAACCCTTTAATCTCTATAGAAACTGTTCCAAACACGAAACGCTAAAATGCTAACAGAGGAGCCATGTTGTGATGACTTCCTGAAGGCGCAGTTTCTGTAGTTTTAAAGAGACAGAGGCCCAATTTCAAGAGTTCAGTCATTTAAGTAACATTTACTTTAAGTCATAGTTCATGTATATTCTTTATAACTACTGAAGTTCACATAGTTACCTGACTGTGCTATTAAATGTCACTCTGTGCCTGGAAAACACACAACGACGTGTTTTTATGATTTTGATGATGGAGCTCATCAAATGTAACGTTTGTTTCTGGTTTTATCTATTTTATGATTTTATGATATAAAGCAATTTGAGCTGCCTTGTTACTGAAATGTGCTACATAAATAAGATTGATTAATTGATTGATAATATAGCCTCTTTAAGGGACAAGTGGTAAATAAATACAATCTGAACTATTTTGTCACAATGACACAAGCTGCGTTTCTATAAGAAACTTTGTAAATGTTTTGCTAATAAAGAAACACAATTTCACTATTGTGGTGTTTCCATTAAATAAGAAACAAAATTAAAATCACACATAAATAAATTTGCTTATGTGGTAAGTTGTGAAAAAACACGATCCTCCAACCACTTCCTGTTTTCTTCTTCTTCGTGGTTTCCTCCAGTAGTAACGTCCTGTTGTTGATCATGTGACTCGTGTGACATGAAAAACGTGTTTCCATTGCAGTTGTGCAAAGCAAACAAATCTCAATACGGCCCAAAAAACCCCTCCTCATCCTACCAACAGAACAAGTTTTTTTGAAATTGGAGTTAAATGAATTTATTTTCAAAATGTCAAATTGCTGAAATTGAGCCCGTCGTTCTTCACTTCAGGAGCTTCAACTTGAGAGTGACATGACTAATTTTCGAACAATAGCCTCAGAAGGGATTGTGTGTGCCCTCTGTTTGTGTCCAACCAGATGCTCTGTGGCAGCGTGACGGAGGGCATCAACCCATTCTCTCGTATTTCTGCAGGAAACTGCGATAAAGCAGATCAATCTGTGGGTTTGTTCCAGCAGACCGACTATCCTGCTTGTGGTCGGCAGCATTAAAGCGGACGCTGAGCACAAACAGCCGACTACAGACTCGGTTTAGCATGGTGAGCTTTGAAGCTGTAACCTCAGCCCAAGCTCATGTGCAGGAAGTGAGATTTCTCTCTCTTTTTCCGCCGGCAAACAGATGTTCCTGAATCAGACGTCTTAAAAACGGAGCAGCCACGTGTCTGAAGCAGCAGGAAACGTCCTGATGTCTAAGAGCAGGAGGTTCAGCTGGTTGACGCGTCAATGATTGGTGCAGGTAATTCAGGTTGTGACATTCATTATGGGCAAATGAACAACGTAGCAGCTCCACAGAGAAACTAACCCAAATTACACCTGCTGATTGGTCACTCATAATGTTCTTTCTCTGAACCTCAAAGCTTAAACATTGCAGGACAAAAAGACGGTGAGGTGGAGATTCACTGTTATTAAGAAGAAGAGAAGGAAAAAGCCTCGAAATGATTTAATCTTTTATTGGACTAGCATGACCCCACACTGAAACGATTTTTAAAAAAGTGCTTTCAGCTTCAAATAAATATCTTGTTAATCGCTGCCACATTTGACAGAGAGAATCTCTCCAGACCAGAGGGGGACAAACCTTTTACCTCCAGGGACAAAACCGTCAAGTTCAAAGTGCTTTTGGACAATTTTAAGGAACTTTTAAAATTAAAAATTGCTAAAAGATTTGTAAATGTTTCATTTTAAATGGACATCTAACACAACATTTTAATAAATAAAAGTCAAAAAACAAAAAAATATTTAGATGGTTTCTCTAGATTTCCAGAAAACTGTACAACAGCCGAAACACTGAGACCAAAACCCACCAGATTAGAGCTGCTTTTCCACCATAACTAATGAAACACAAACCAACATTTTGATGTGTAATGACGGCACTTTGAAAAATGTCATGTTTCAATTGTTGAAACATGACATTTTCATGACGTAAAGCTTTTTGAACTGCCTTGGTGCAGAAATGTTCTGTACAAATACAATTTGATTTGATCATCTTGGTTTTTTTCTTTAGTTTGCCAAAAGCTCTTGAGTAAAAGTCACTGAATGTTTACTAACTAAACTGAATTAATTTAGTATTTTATCTTGTAACTTCCATGTTTAGGAGACTTTTATTTGTCTTTCACGTAAGATTTGTTTAACGTCATCAACGCCGTTAAACCTGGAGCTGGAAAACAAGTTTGAGCCACTTCTGTATTTTGATTGAGGGTCGCTCAAAATCACTTGGAGGGCCACAAATGGCCCCCAATCCGCATGTTGAACACCCCTGCTGTTGACCGAGTCGAAGGAAGCCAAATAATTTATTTATCTGATGGAATATTTCTGTGTTGACTTGGTCACTTTACAGCTGAAAGTCCCAAATACATGTCAGTTTTTTTCAGTTTTCCACTGGATTCCAACATTTTGTAGAAAAATTACCCAGAATTCAAATGATTTCCTGGATGATCAACATTCCCACAGCATCATGGATCCTCTGCCATGCTTAACAGTGAGGATGAGGTGCTTTTCTGTTTTACTCCAAACTCGCACAGCGTCCATCAGAGAACGGCTCAATCTGACCAAAACAGAGCATGATCTTTATTTTGTAGAGGCTGTAGTGACGCATCCCACAATGCATTGCACCACCAGCAGCAGGAAATGGAGAAGGCAGATGCAGGAAGTTGTTTTTGAAACGATTTAATTTGGGGGAAAAAAAAAAAATTGTTTTAGGATGTTTAAGTAAACGCTTGGTGTGTCGGATCTTCATCCGCGTTGGATTTTAACAGCATGTTCTCATGTTTCCTGTTTTTAAGCCTGTTTTCATCTCTTATTTAAAACCCAAGGAAAACAAGAAGCCAATGGATTATAATGTTCTTTAAGGTTCTAATAAAGAAAAATCTTTAACACATTTTTATTCACATCACAATTAAAATAAATACAGTTATTCACATGTCAAAGAAAGAAAATAAAATCTTAAATATTAAAACAACTAATTTCTAAGTCAATAAGGTTAAAAAACAAAAGAAAAAACTACACAAAGAAAAAATATTTTTAAAATGCAAATTCTCCCAATTAGTGTAAAAAGAGAAGGAAGGACAAAAGAAATGATTTTTTTTTTATTATTAAATTTTTGAAATTTCAAAACTTGTGGCGCTATCATTTAGGATTATTTTTAAACAATCATTTCTCAAAATTGATTTTATTTTTCCAGAATCAATGTACTCAAACTACAAGTTGGATTTCTCTAAATTTCTTAGTATGAGCTCATATTGCTGGAATCAAACACATTTATTTCATTTATCTTCAGAAGGGACAGCAAAAATACCAAAATATTCCCACAACCAAACATTCATGCATTTTCAATTAATAGAGTGTAAATGTGAAATATTTAGGAAGCTACTGTTGGAAATTGACTAATATGAACCTTCCCTCGCTTTCTAATCAGAAAACCTAGTTGGCAATAAAAGGTGAATTTATTTTACACATCCTTACCGGCGGTTTGCAGTGAGCGCTGCATCTGGAGCGATTTAAGCTTTGAAGTCTGACCAGGAGATGGTTAAAACCTCTCCAACATGGACATTTGTGCAGCACTCCATTATGCATTAAAGCTCTGCGCTTCACCTGGTTCTAACTGGTGCTAACTCTCACCATTCCAGCATATAATTGCATGCAGTGTGAACATATGAACCCTAAATGCATGCAAACCCACAGAAAGTGAGTGGCAGTCGGCTTTGAAGCCAAGCGCGATGTGCGATGGTCCACACACCTCCTCAAATGAATAATCTGGAGCAGCAGCCCCAATAAAACAGGGTGGGAAACATAAACGAGGTAATGTGTGTCTTCTCCCGCCAAATTACCGCTCAGGCTGCAGCCACAGCCGCCGCGGCGTCCGCCGGCTGTCCGGTGTGTTTATAAGCAGGTATAATGGTGGCAGAAGTGCTGCGGGTTGTTTTGTATTTGGAGGTGAAGACACGGCGAGTCGGAGCCTTCACACATGAAAGGCAGCAGCAGGTCAATTTAATTCTCTGCCTCTTTCCTGGATCTCGCTGTCCTTTTAGAGCGACTCCAGAGGCTAGTTAAAAGGTGTCTGATTCTCACCATGAATCTAATTAGATCTCTGACGAAGGTCTTAACATCTCCTTTAAAAAAAGATGTAGTACGGTTCTAAAGCACACACACACACACACACACACACACACACACCTCGCCTCCTGTGCACCTTGGCCTGAGCTGTCCCCGGTTCACTCGGTTTTTTTGGAGGAAAACAAAGTCCTTCAGGCTAATGAAGTTTGTAATTAAGGAGATTCTGTCAGGCTGACTGAGTAATTAGGACGAGGTTTCTCAGGGGTGTTAATGGTGGTCAGGCTCAGCGGAGCTAAGGAGAGTTTCATACCTCACAAGGACAGAAAATGCAATAAAACGGAGCTGCTTTTGTCACTCTTTGCTTAAATTAAACCTATTTTGATTGAAGACTTTGTCTGAAGAAATATCCACCAATCCTAACAGTTTTCTGGAACCCATTTTAACATCAGTATCACCAGCCACATTCACCTCTGACTGCATGAATGCACAATTTGACAAAAATGAATTTGCTTAATGGAAACAAGCCAATTTTTTACTGTGATGAGTTGTGTGTTTCTTTGGGGCAATATCTAAATGGGTTTATGTCCAAACACTGCAATAGAAACTGTTTTCACATGATCAACACCTGGATGTTGCCGCTGGCGCAAACCACGAAGAAGAAGAAAACAGGAAGTAGATGGAGGATGATGAGGCAGGTGTTTTAATGACTTATTCACGTGTGATTTTAAAAAGCATAAAACAAAAAACAAACCAAAGCAATTGCAAATTGCAAAACAAAATTGCAAATTGTGTTTTTTTGAGCAAAATACTGAACATTTTGTGCATATTTCTAATAGAAACTTTATTATTGTCCTCTTAGGGAAACTTTCCTTGGAGCAAGATGGGAAACATTAAACAGAAACAATCAGACGGAATTAATAAAACAGCACAAATACAAATAAAAAAGGTTGAACGACAGCCTAACAATACCAGCTTTTCCATTTGCAGGTTATAATTGGTACTTTTGTAGATACAAAATGTTTGCTAAGTGACAAAACTCTCCTGCTAAATTATGAATTAACTAATTAATCTCAGGTTTTGGGTTCAGCCAGTGAATGGAACCGATAACATGAAGAAGGCTGAACCATCTCCCACCATTTTCTGAAAAACTGTTTTTAGCATTTATATCCCTGCAAAAACACAAAATATTAGCAAGTATTTTTGGTTTAGTTTCTAGTGCAAATACCTGAGTTCTCTTGAAATAAGACAAAACTAACTTACAAGTAACTTTTCAACAAGACATAGAGGCTTGTTTTCAGTAAGTAATTTCTTAATATTGAGGAAAACCTTCTTGTTCCAGTGGCAGATAACGTTACTTCAAACAAGACATGTTTCCATGTAATAAATGAAATAATCTCTCAAAGCGTATTCATATATTCATGCTACCTTCTGGTTCTAGCATTATGTGCTAAAGTCAGACTCACCCAGCAGTTCAAGCCTCTTAGCTTCACTGTTGCTGTCGGTTTTGAGACATTTCTCCTCCATAAAAGGAGGAAACTCGTCCAGAAAGTTAACATTTGGTCTCATCTAACCAAACCTTTTCCTGCCAGGGTTTAAAAATGTTGCAGCAACTTTTAAATGAGCTTTCAGCAGTGGAGTCTTCTACTGTGAATATATATCATTCATTACTAATTGGTTTCTTTAAAGGTATTATATTTGCTATTCTAATTGATCTTTGGTTCTGGAAAAGCTGGAGATCTAATAAAGCCAATAGAACCACATCATCTGCAAAAAGCAGAGACCCAATATAGATTTTCAATTAGAATAAAACAAATTTTATTTATCATTACTGACAGGCACATTTCAGGTTTTTGCACCGCCTGCATTCAACACTTCTTGGTGTAATCTCATTTTATCAATAAATTTATGGACTAATTTAGTTTTACTGATATCTGGTGTGAATTTTCATACCAACAGCTGCATCAGAAATATATTTTCTAAAAAAAACTGGCTGTACTATCAAAGAAAATTAAAAAAATAAGAAGAACCACAAGTTTTAAAGCTCCTCCTTTTGTCCTTATTTTAAAATTAAAACTATTTCTCCTCCATTTTGACATTCCAAACATACTTGCGTGCAGTTTTATTCACATCTGCACATAAACTCATTCCCACACATGTAAATCTGAACAAACAGGCATACAGACTCTCCAGCTACGACAGTACATCTTGTTTAATGCTCTTATTTTCCCTGAGAAATTTATGCAGAACATTTGCAGCGTCGTCAAAGATCAGAACCACATGGCGGTCGACGTTAAAACCGTTTAAGATGTCCATCTCGCTCGTCTCTTTCAGATTATGTTTATACATCTTAACAGGAAACATGGCTGCATCTTCAACATGACTAATTCAGCACAGATTTCTGATGCGTTATGAAATTTAGATGTAATCTGAAGCAAATGGCTGCAGGACCGGACCGCGCGCCGCGCTCAGTGAAGACATCTCTGTTCTAATTATCACATTTATTTCAGATTGGTTGACTGTGTGGCTGATAAAGAAAGTTCACCTGGCCTCAATTAACTATATTTATCTGAGATTATCCCTCCATGAGATTTGAGCTCTGGTAAAGAGGAAAAAAAGATTAGCATTATTAGGAGTCGCATGTGCAGGATGAATACATTTCCAGACAAAGTGACAGCTCATAAGGAGGAGAAATTAAATCAGCGAAGGTGGAGGAAAAAAGGAAAGTAGCATGTGTCTTAAGCCTTATTAGCTGCACACATTTCTGCTTTTAAATCACTTTTTCCTTTCACCAACAAGGTGTTTTCATTTGAAAATTAAATCTGATAATAATCCACTATTAAAAGGGAGCCTCAAGATCAAAGATACACTGCAAAAACACAAAATCTCACCAAGTATCTTTGTCTGGATTCTAGTGCAAATATCTTTTAGTTCACTTGAAATAAGACAAAACCAACTCACAAGTAACTTTTCAGAAAGCAGAATGTTTTAAATCAATAATTCCTTTATATTGATGAAAAGTGGCAGATTATTTCACTTACAACATGGGAAAAATGTCTTGTTATAAGTTAAATAATCTGCCAAGTATTTCACTTATAAATAAGTGAAATAATTATAATATATTTTTGTTAATATTAAGAAATTATTGACTTGAAACACGCTTCTATATCTTGCTGAAAAGTTACTTCGTTTTGTCTTATTTCAAGTGAACTAAGATATTTTCATTAGAAACTAGAAAGAAATACTTTTTTGTGTTTTTATCTGTTCATAAATAAGCACAACAAAGTTTATTTTACTTCTGTTTTTGTAGAAATAAAGGTTGATGGAGCAGTAAATTTTATTTCTAATGTTTTGGAAAAGGGCAGTTCTTACCTGATTGCTTCTTGATTTAGAAAAATAAACATTACACTCATTAAAGTACAAAAAACAGATAAATGAAAGAATATAACAAAAGACACAAAGGATATTTAGATTTTACTTTTGCTTCATTAAAAGTAAATATGACCAATTTATTATTCAGTCTTGTTGATTTGTGGCTTAGAAAATGTTCTTATAAAAATAATTGAGTCAAGTAATCAAGCAATTTAGGAACCTCAAGTCAGAACCAGAGACCAGATTTAGGGAACCATAAATCCCCCGAGATGGAAAAAAATAGTTTTTTCAAAGAGAGGAAGAAAGAAACAAACTGTTACTAAAAAAAATATCCAGTTTGTGCAGAAAGCATCAGGAAAACTAACCAACTTTCAACAAATGATCCAAATTAAAACTGTAATAAGTTTCTATATTTATTCTAACTTTAGCAAAATAGAAGATCTGAATTTTCTTAAGGGTAAAAGTAAAAATTATGACAAATAATCAATCGCTTTATCAAAGTTGGCAGTTTATGTAAGAAACCATCAATTAAGTTATGACACAAACATTAAGTTTAGGAATGTTTTTACTATGCTGTACTTTTTTCTTTAATAACGTCAGTAATCTTATTATTCACTACTTTTCAGTAAAATGTCTGGATTTTCTACCCACTGAATGAAAAATAACCACGTTAAACCAAAAACTCACCATTCAATCAGTTTCTTTTTTATTGAAAAAAACTGATTTTGCCTCATTTTCATATTTTGTATTTATATGAGTTATTCTCATTTTGATCTTGGAAAAACCAAAATGTCCACATACTCCTATAATTTGGTCTGTCTAATGTTTACATATTAAATTATGTTTTGATCAGTATGTTGTAGTTTAAACTACACTAAATATAAAGTTGTAGTTTTTAAGCTGTTTGGTTTGATGCAGACATGTTTAACCTGAGAAAATGTGTTTTATCCTCTGACATGTTGTGTTTTATTGTGGTGTTTGCAGGTGGGACCTGGATGCGTCCTGCTGTGAGGCACAACACCTGGGATTTGAACCCGTGACCTCGCTGTGAGTGCTGCTGATGAAGCCTCGCGGTCACCTGCAGGATCAGCGCCGACAGACAGACCCACAAGTCTTCATTTCCTGTTTAGCCTTAAACCAACTATTTCCAGTCTTTGGGAAAAAATGCTACCTGTTTTCAGGTAATATGATAAACAAACACAGAGGTCAGGAAAAGGTCAGATTTTAAAATCCAGGAAGGACACGGGTATCTAGATTTAAAGCGACATCACTCTCATTTTTATCCCCAGTTTTTCAGTTTTCGTGTGGATCCCCTCACAGACGAAAAGCATTTACAGCATGTGTCAAACTCAAGGTCCGGGGGCCAAATCTGGCCCGCCGCAGGCTTTTATGTGGCCCTCTAGACTCTGAATTGCATCAATAAATCCCTCCAGTTTTTCACAAATCTGTAAAATTCACTCAAAATCAACAAATCTCCACATTTTGTTTTGCTAATTTTTCTCCAATTTGGTCAAAAACGTTGAGTTCAAGTTATTGATACGTCAAGTAACAAAAAGTCACATTTAACATCAAACATTAGTGCAAAGTTCCTCACAAATGTCTAAATTGATTGCAAAACCCCCCACAAAAACAATCACAAAATCCAGAAGGAACATCTAATTATTGATATTTTAACAGTTTAGTGGGTTTTATCAATACATTCTGGCACAACCGGCCCTTTAAGACAGTTCAGATTTTGATATGGTCCAAAATGAAAGTGAGTTTGACACACTGACGGCTCCTCAGACTCATCACAGGTTGAGGAGGACAGGTGTTTGCCCGCTCCAGGCAGACCTGCACGGACTTCCTCACACATCAGTCTTCAGCCAAATGGCTCGGAGTGGAGGCTTCGCCTGCCCATCCCTCACCGTCCAGCGTGACCTCGCTCTCCTCCGCGCTGCAGGCAGGGCTGCAGATAAAGACCAGGAGGGAAAAAAAGCTGAAAAACGGCTCTTGGAATCCTAAATATTAGCGGTTGTAAATCAGCCCCCAGTGGCCTATGAATAGCAATTATCTTTTTCACACTAATAAATCCGCCTCTTTGCAGATAAGATGGTTTCCTTCCCTAACCTGCAGTTAAAAAACAGCGCTGGGTATTGAGCAAGCTGAAGATGGGAGGAGTGCAGCAAATAAATGAGAGCTATTCAGCTGTGGATTACACTGCGGGGGAAAAAACAGCCTTTGTGCTGAGGCTGAACAATATATCACATATGACCTGAGAGGGGAAACCGTGTACGATCACAGGACTCGAGGAATTCAGATGATATCAGGAAGCAAACTCTTATCGGCTTTTATCAATACCTGCTATACACGATTCAGTTCAGCGCACGGCGACTTGATTTCCTGAAAACGTCTCTGAACAGAGGCCTGCGAGGCAGCAGAGGGAACGATAGCAAGGTTACACCAATCTGATACTGACGTTCTTTGATTCTTATCAGCAGACGAGGTTTAGCCATTAGAGTCTGTCGGCTGCTTAAAGGGAAAGCTCGGATGTTTACAAGCGAGGTTAAAGGGGCGGTGTCATGGAAAACTAAGCTTCAGATCATGTTATAATGTCATTCCCACAACAAAAACATACCTGTAGTGTTGCTTTGATTCTTTCGAGATTCTTTAATCTCCATGGCAACCATTCAGCCGTGCTAAATGCGTGTGTGGACTTAGCCCCGCCCTCGAGACGAAGCTCCTCCTCAGAGCAGGGTCAGAATAGTTTTGGGTTTTTCATTATAGTTTAGCTTTATTTCATTGTGACTTTTTGTTTGTATAATTCAGTAAGTTTGTATTAGTTTTTAATGTTTGCTAGTTGCTTAGTTTTAGTTTAGCTATTAGTTATAGTAGTAGCTTTAGTTTCTTTTCATACTTTTGGTTAATCTTTAGGTGCAGAATTTAAAAAGTCAAAGTATTGTGATTATGTAAACATCGATAAGGTGATTAATACCATAATTGATAGATAATTATTATATCTATAATTTCAGTATGTTTAGTTAGGTTCATAAACATACATTATAGTTCCAGTTAGTTGTGGTATTAATTACTGTTTTTATTTATCTCACTAAATGAAAATGTTTTCAGTTATTTTGTTTGCTCAGAGCTTCAGTGGTTCACTCACTCAGCTCCTTCAGAGCTGAGTGAGTAACATTTAGAGCTCCTAAATGTTATATATCGTAGCCCAGACTCAATCAACTGTGCTACAAAATTTTAGCTGCACAAACGTAGCACATTTAATTTCTTGTTTTTTATCTCTGGAAACTATTTTATTTTTTGAAATCTTAAAAATTACAACGGCACAAATGAACATTTTTGCCGCTCAAATGTTTGACACCAATTTTGTGTAATTTGAAAAAGGTCACTCTGTTTTCCAAGAGTTTGTGCCCCTTCCAGTTCCCCTCACTGTCCTCTGCAGGGCCAGTCATGATGCGGCTGGAGCGAAACGCCAACATGCAGCCGTCGCCACCACAGGGAGGCACTTCCTGTGGAGCTCTGCGCTCCGGCGGGATTTAAACGACTTAATGGTCATCATCTAGTTGGGAGAAAAACACAGTAATCAGCAGCTTTTCTCCGTCGTTGAGGCGACTGAACTCCTATTCCAAAGACTCGAGTTAACCTCATTAAGCTCGCTCACACACAAGATACATAATTATCCCGGAGAGGATAGCAAGTGCTAATACAAATTAGAAAGATAATTAAGCTACTGAGACTGGCCATTGCATCTCCCAGAGCTTTAGACCTACACAGCCATTATAGTAAATTAGAGCCATTGTTTACAGTCAGAAGCAGAGCCTTTTACCAGTGGCCATGTTTGTCAGACCTGCTGGATAATAACCGCTGGTCTCCACATAGCAGCTTCTTTCTCAAAGTTTATAAGCAAAATTTCTTATCAGGTTTCATTCCAGCTCAGGGAGAAAAATCCAGAAAGAAACACGTCTGTTTGAGAATGTTCACTGCAAAAACACAAGATATTAAGTATTTTCATCTAGTTTCAAGTTTAAATATATTAGTTTACTAGAAATAAGACAAAACTAACTTACAAGTAATGTTTGAACAAAATACAGGAGCTTGTTTTAAAGGGGAAACGTTATGTAAAATCAACTTTTTTGAACTTTACATCAATCACAAAAACAAACCAGGAGTGTTGCTTAGATTTTTTCATGCATGTTTGAGAAATCTTTTAATCTCCATGGCAACCATTCAGCTGCAAAACGCCTGGTTGAACTTAGCTCCTTCAGACTAGCCAGCAGCAATTAGAGAAAACCCAGCGAGCTCAGATATTAAAGGGTTAATAGAAAAGCCATGTTATGATTACTTCCTGAAGGTGGAGATGAGTTTTTAAAGAGACAGAGGCCCAATTTCAGAGCATTTAATTACAAAGTCAAATTTGTTTTAAGTCATATTTGATATACATGCAGCATTTATTAACAACTGGAGGTAACACTGTTACTTGTTTATTCTATAAAATGGCAAGATGTGCCTGGAAAACACATAATATTACCTTAATGCTGATAAAACTACTTCCACTGGCAGATTATTGTACTAATAACATAGTAATTAGGAATATAGGAATAATTGATCTAAAACAAGCTCAGAAATCTTGCTGAAAAGTTACTTCTAATTTAGTTTAGTCCAGAGGCGGGTAGTACTTCAAAATTGCATTCAAGTAAGAGTTGCACTACTTCAATATATCTTTACTCAAGTAAACGTAAAAGTATCTGTCCAAGAAATTACTCCAGAGTAAAAAAGTATTTGGTAAAAAAAGTAACTGATCAAATTATCAATCATTTCATATTTAAAAGTTACATCATCAGATGAACCAAAGTATAAAGTTATGTGGACATTTTGGTGTTTTAAGACTAAATGACAATAATTCATATAAGTAATGAAAAATTACAAAATCAGGGAAAATTAAAATTTTTCCAAATCAGTTTCTTTCAATAAAAAAATTACGTAACTTTAATTAAAACTGCAGGTGTGTGTCTGGTGAATTTCTGGTTGAAACATATTTGTTTTTCATTCAGTAGGTAGAAAAATCCAGAAATTTTAAAGTGCAACATAGCAAAAACACATTTTATCAAAAGACTTACTCCAGTAAATGTAATTGAGTAACTAGCAACTACCCAACTCTAGTTCTGTCTTATTTAGAAACTAGAACAAAATTCCTTGGTAAGATTTTGTGTTTTTGCAGTGTTGCCTTCAGGCGCTCATAAAAATTCAATCTAAATGACAATTCACTTCTAAAGAGGGCAATGCGTCTTGTCTTCTCAGAGGAGGCGGTTTAGTGCCCCGAAAATCTCCAGCCACTTCAAAAGATACCTTAAATGCCTCCTGAAGCCAGAGGAAACCTCTCCGTCTTTGGCCTTTGCGAGCGCTCAGTCACACAGGAACAATAAATCTGGCTGATTTCTGCATTCCTCTTTAGATCATGTGATACCCAAACAGCGGAGGAGAAACTCTCAAACCGCTGCAAACACACGCGGGCCGCGATTAGATCAGGCCCCAACTTTTTTGGGTGAAAATATGTCAAGAGAAAAAGATAAGTACACACAGCTGGATGCGTTTTAGAAAGAGAGAGATAGAAAAAGAGTAAGAGAGAAAGAGAGAGAGAGAGAGAGCAATTCTTCCCCCCATTTTTTTCTTGTCATAGGAAGAGCAGCGAAGCCCCGGATGGAAATGCTGTTGCGTCTGAGCGAGCCGAAGCAATTGTGGGGGAAATTGCTCCAAAAAACTTGAGCTTTTAAAAATGCAGCAAAACAACTCGAGAGAAGTTTCTGGCTGCGTAAAGAGGCGAGTTTTTCCCTTTGGGGCGGGGGAGTGTGGAGAAGAGGAGCGCGTCGCTGGTTGTGTGCCAGCTCTGCCTCCTGTGGTTTCACGCATAACAACCTTGCATGTGCACCGCTCTGAGGAAAGCATTGATTTAAAAGGGTACTTCTTCTCTCCACAGCTTTAGCAAAACAAGCTCCTATGTTTGGATAGACCCTGTAAGCAGCTCACTGACCTGAGCAATGGGTCAGATTAAGTCAGACCCCCACCGACTCCTCCGCCTCCGCCTCCTCCCATCCCAGCCTCCCTCCTTTCTTCTCGGAGCGCCGTGAGGAAAGGGAAAGTGCTCTTCAGGGCAGGCGGGCCTGCCAGCCGGGTCAAGGGAGTTGCTCAGGAAAACAGGAAACTGACAAGAGAGACAAATGATAGGTCTCACCCAAACATGGGCGTTTAACCAGTTTGCCAAAGAGCGGCCGATCATCCGTAATTGCTGTGAGGTGAGGGTAATACTTAAAGTGTCTCTGAGTGTTTTAATTTCAAACTGGAACCGCCGGGTTCGAGCGGCGCCGCTACAGGCCAGGTAAATGTGTGACGACAGAATCCGACCTGGATAATAACTGATGAAGAAGCTCTTACAGTTCCTCATAAACCAGCAAACCAGACGCTTCAGTCCTCCATTAAAAAACATTAAGTCCAGAAAAACCAAACCAGTGGATAAAACATGGGAATTTCACATGTGAAAGATGTGAATCGTGTACTCTGCACATGAGAAACATGGAGCAACTTCACATGTGTGTCTTTGTAACTATTGCAATGTGTGTTCACATGTGAAATTTTCACAGTGTAGCAATAACGGAAACACATGTGAAATACTTTCTATATTTGTTATGTTTTTCCTAGAGTGTTTTAGATGAGCAAATTTTATTGCATAGAATTATTAGAAGCACATGTGAAATACTTCTTATATACTAAAAAATATTGTGTATCACATGTGCAAATAGTATCATTGTAGCATTAATGCGTTCCCATATGTTTCACATGTGCAAATTTAATTGTGTAATAATATTGGAAACACATGAAATACCTTTTTATATCCTGGAATGTTTTTTCTTAATTTTTTCCACATGTGGAAATACAACGAGAATGTTGTCCCATGTGTTTCACATGTGCAAATTTGACAGTATAGAAATAAAGGAAGCACATATAAAATACTTTTCATATGTGGAATGTTTTCTCATGTGTATTTCACATGTGGAAAAGGTATCATTGTAACACAAACGCTTCCAGATGTGTTTCACATGTGCAAATTTGACTGCTTACTAATATTAGAAGCACATGTGAAATACTTTTTGTATTCTGAATGTTTTTCCTTGAGTGTTTCACAGGTGGAGAATATATTGCTCAATCTAAAATTCAACAATATTGATACCAAATCGGTATCTGTATCGGATCAATACTAACATGGTACAATCAATACTTTAGCGTCAAATCCCCTCTTGAAATTTTAATTGAATTTTCTTTTCACTTAATATCAAATTATATATTTCATTTTAATCCAAATTCTATCCTAGATTTTAACAAAAATAATTAATGGGAAAAACCTTTAAGAAACTGAAAATCAGGTATGAAATAAGTATCGATATCGCTGATCATGGCTCTGTATTTTGGTATTGGATCAATAACACAACAGATTCTAAAACAGCTTTTTCCCAAAAGCAGTTAACACCCTGAACGCTTACATGCACTAATTATATGGAGGTTATATCTGTTTGTATATATAAATCTGACTGATTAATATTGTAAATATCATCATATTTATGTTTATATTGAACATATTTCCTTCTGTTGGAGCTGACTTTTATTCTCATTGTACATGTGTGCAGTGACAATAAATTCAATCAATTCAGTCAATCAATAAGGAAATGTAGCCATATTAAAAAAAACACATAACAAATATGTTACTTATTTTAGCTATAATTAGTTTTTATGTGTAATCATGTGGCTTTCTTTCCATGAGGAAGCAAAGCAAACATTGTGACTAAACTGATATTATCTATTTACCCGATTGAGAGACTGTTTTAGTTAGTTATATATTTTCTCAGGACAAGTTGGAGGAAGGTGTGTGTTTGTGTGTGTGTGTGTGTGTGTGTGTGTGTGTGTGTGTGTGTACAGATCGGAAAGCTGCCACAGGCGAAGATAAGCGAATGGGAGTGGAGCTGGTGGGAGGGACACAGAGGACGGAGCAGGGCAATCAGTGCGGGATCTGTGGTCCTGTAAGATCTGCTAAACTGGCCCTAATTTCCCCCCGTAGTGGGAGACGTGTGAGTCGGGGTGGAAAGGGCCCAGGAGGAGGGGAAGGCCTTTGGTCTGTCAGTGTGGAGTTAATCTGAACCTGGGGCGGCACGTTCACGTTTGATGGAGGCCAGAGATAGGACTCCAAAGCTGTGGAGGAGCATGAAAGATCACCCACACCTGCGAGGGGCTGCCGAAAGTTACAACTCACTCACAGAGGGCCTCTCTGCTGCTGCTCTATTTGTCAAGGATGATGGGGCAATAACGGCGAGGCTTCGGTCCGGGGTGGCTCTTCATGTGCTCTCAGCTCTGCAGGATAAAGACAACACAGATTTATCTTTCACTTGCAAACCTTTTCCATCATGAGGCCAAAAAGGAGCTGCAGAAAATTCAGATGGTGCTTTTAGAGAGTTTTCCCACCCGATAGTCCGATAGACTCGGTTTGATCCCAAAATTTCAACATTTATTACATTTTCAAACCAACCAAACCCTTTGAAAAACCTGTTCCCCTCCTTGCCTGTGGGGGCGCTGCACCAAGAACCACTGAAGGAAACGACATGAAAATGACATGTCTAACTTCCTTTGTCACAAAATGAAAACATAAATGGAATGGTGTCAGATTTTAGCACTTGTAGGATTTCTCTTTTGTCTTTAGCAAAAGACCACAAGCCATTTCTCCTGCTAGCGCTAGCTTAGCATGTTTGTTTTGTTTGTATTTTCCCAGAATGCCCTGCGCTGTAGTCCATTTCCTGCTTTTGGAGCAGTCTCCGGCCTGCTTGGCGCTCACATTTGAACTTAACCAGAATTCATTTCACCTGAACTGAGACTGAGGTTTGTAGGTGGACCAGATTAGCTTTTTGGTCGATTACGTTTTCACGCCTCCCCAAATGAACCGGACTTTTCAGACCAACAAACTGCATGGTTAGATGAAACAAAAACTGAGCAGCTTGGCTGCAATGACAAGAAGCTAGAAGGATTGAAGGAGAGCAGGTGTATCTAATCTTGTGCCAGTTGTGAGGCATGGCAGTGTTGGCATCATGCTGGCCAACGGTGCACCAAGCCTTTCAGAAGTGAGTCGACTGGTGGAGGGTCAAGAAACGTAGAGATGTTTCCTGAAATGTTTTAGGAAACATTTATGTTTTCTTGTGTTTGTCTTACAGTTTTATTTTGTAGTTTCTGGAGAATTTTGATTTGTTGGTTGTGTTTGGTGTTTTTATCCGAGGAATAAGCTGGAGGTTTGTTGCTGGGCTGTTAACGACGCACTTTATGTATGAGAGACACATGAAATTCACACCTTTTTGGGCTTCTTGGTCTTCCATACATAAGGAGCAGGAATGTCAGGGCAAAGTGCTAATTTAGCGACCGAGTGTGAGATATAAACGCTCAACACCACAAATTATGATTAGTTTACAGAAATATATGTGCTCACATCAGTTTAACTACACATTCAGATTGGTGACGTAAAGATAGCGCCAGAGAAATGCAGTATTTTAGCAAATCTTCATAAAAAATGTGTTAATACCCCCATACCCTGGTGATGAGACGATAATGATGCTAAAGCTTTTGTTGGCATGAAATAATGAAACAGGATCGCCTCCAAGTTCTTCAGAAACTTGACATATTTCTAAACAAGCATCAAAAGCGCCTTTAGGAATAACTAAAATAAAACAATAACCAACTTCTCAAAAAATTAGCACTAAATCTGGGTTCTGTCAGGAATCATACTAATTTATAGAAAGAGTCCTCCATTTAATAGAAAATGATTCCAGAATATTGGCAGCAAAAGCAAAAGTATAAATATAATTTCAACCCAGTTTACCAAAAATAATCAAACTTCTTTTTAAATCATAAAAGTTGTCCATCCCAAAGAAAATTATTTTTTCATAAAATTTTCATGCCCATGGTGAGTGAGAACCGTAAGAGTAAAAAACACATGTATATTTTCCTCCCACTGTTTAATTCATTGTTTAATCTCGTTGCTTTCAAGTTGACAAAATCCCCCCAATAATCCATCTTGAAGAGAAATATGAAAAATTTCCCCTTGAGGTTCTGCATCCTGCATCTTCCTGCGATGCTTTATAAGATGAATCTGTGCCATCGAGAGCTTTTGATTAACTTATGAAGCCAGAATGATTGAGGAGCCTTTCGCTCTTTGCACCATAAAACACTTGAGATCCAGAGCATCACAATTATCGCAGGCAATGATTCACCACTGAATGCAGAATTTAATCAAGCGGATGCAGATGAATGATGCTGTCCGGAATGGGAACATGTTGCTCTCGGGGCAAGTGGAAGATAAATTTAGGAAACTGAATGGCATCCTGACAGCGTCTTTATTAAGATCAGCAAGAATCCAGGCTACAGATCCATTTTGGGCCAGTCGCTCTGAACGCAGCAGTCCAGGTTTCCACTAGCGGCGTTTCTGTTGACCGTATAATTACACAATTTGACATTTTGAAAATAAATTCGCTTACTGGAAGCACAAAAAAAATAAAAATAAATAAATAGTTTTGCCGCTGGGATTTTTTTTTGGCTGAATTGAAATTAGTTAATTTCACAAAACTGCAATGGAAACACAATTTTTGCGTCACGAGTCACATGATTGATATCATGCATACATATTCTTGACATATTTATGCTCCTGCTGATAATCTGGTGAGCTGCAGAATATTGTGACATCATTTCCTGTCAAAATGTGAGAAGTCTTCTTGGTAAAGTTGATCTAAATTGGAAGGATTTCTGACGCAGAAACCAGATTTAGCGATAAACTTTCAATAACCTTCAAGACGGTTATTGTCACATGATCAACAGCCTGATGCTACTACTGGCGAAAACTACGAAGAAGAAAACAGGAAGTACTTGTGGCATGTTTTTTAATTTTTATTGCATCAACAAATTTATTCACGTGTAAATTTAATTGTATTTCTTATTTAAAGGAAACAGAGCAAATGCAAAAGTTAGTTTTTCCTACATTAGTGGATTACTGATGTTTTGTAATGCAGCTATTTTTGATGGAAAGAATCTGTAAATTTTCAAGTCAGCAGCAAATTATTAAACATATTTAAGTTCATTCTGACTTTCTAATAAATGAATACATTTAATTACTCAGGTTTACTTTTTGAAGGTGACATTCTTACCATCGGTTGCAGTTGAGGATGTAATAATATCTAAAACTAACAAAACAAGACGAGACTCGATTTTGAGTTCACAAGAACAAGACGGGTGAGATTTTAAAATCACTTTCATGAGGAAATCTTTGCTTTGAAAATGCCTGAACTGCATTTTTATTGATTTTTGCGCCAAATTAAAACTGATGTTCTTTATCTGATTTCGTTAATCGTTTCGACCTCAGGACATCGCTTCAGCGATGGACGGTCTGCGGTTCATTTCCCGGTTGCTGTTCATAGCGTGCATGTTTTTACTGACAGCGGTTCTCAAAGTGTGGGGCGCGGCCCCTAGTGGGGCGCAGAGCCATCGCAGGGGGGCGCAGGAAGCAGTATGGATGAATGAAAAGAAGAAAACAGTTACACAAAAAATGATTTGTAGTTTGTTTTGTTGCAACCTGAAGTGTGAAATAAACTTCAGTGGAGTCTGAAAACAAAATGTGTGTTTATGTCTGGTTGAACGATGTGTTTGCACAGTTGATTTTTTTTTCTTTTTTTGGGGAGATTTTATTGTAATCGATAAGGAGGTCCAGAAAATCTTTGACTTATCGTGTGAAAAAACGTATTCATGTGTGATTTATATTGTGATTCTTGTTTAAAGGAAACACCGCAATTGTGAAATCGTGTTTTTTTGTCATTAGCTGACAACGTTTTTCACACATTTGTAATGGAAACGCAGCCCATGTCTGTCTCATCTGGCGTTTCGGACGGCGCCCAGCGAACCCGAATGCGTCTCTGCATAAAAAAAGCCGGAGTCGGGCAGGTGTGTGCCGGGCCGAACAAAATGGCCCCTGAATTTTCATGCCGAGGTCGTCGTAAACAAAAACAGATGTGAAAGTAAAGAATCATGTTGCCTCTCTTAGGAAAATAGAAATGGAGAGTAAATCTGTAAATTATTATCCAGACAAGAGAAATAAGTATCTCTCTTCACGTAAGTGAGTCAAACTCCCAGTTGGGAATGAAATCGATTATGTCCTACATGCTTCTGCCTTAAATGAGTCATGTTAACATACTGGGATGTTTTACAAGCCCTGCTGTGCTTTGACTTTGCTGCTAGACGCATTACCTTCTCCGATCTGTGACACCACAACTGCTGTGAAATGGGGCTTTTTTAGTTGTTTTTCCCCCTCCTTTCGCTGAGTATGGTTTGGATTTTATGCTTTTTGGGAGTCATATGCCATATGTGAAGTGCATCAGAAAGCCAAGTTCGTCCTGCTGCTCTGAAGGGACTCAAGCGAAGTCGTTGGGTTTGATAAGAGGGCTAAAGGAGACCTGATACGAGTTGAATCTGAATAGATTAGGAGGGAAAATGCCGGACAGAATTCCTCCCGGCGCTAACAGGTCGGGGTATGCCCACTTTATAATGGCGTAGTGTTGTGAAAAATAAATGAACCGGCAATCCATAGATCACATTTCACACCTTGGGCCAATTAAGTCTGCTTTAAATAACATCAAGAGCTGATGGATCTGTCCTCACCCTTAGCACCACAATAACCGTGGAAGCTTGAGCGCTCATTGACCTGCAGTTTAGCAGCATGGGGCCAACAGCAGTCAGCCCTGCAGTGAAAAATAATGGGCACATCTTTACACCTCCCAGCCCTTTTCACCTGCAAAGAAGTTCGTAAGTGGATGAAGTTGCGGTGTTAGCGAGAAACAAGCGTGTTCCAGTCCGAATCACCTGTGCGAGCCAGCCGCCTCATCTTCTCTCTCTGTCAGCGTCGTTTGAGCGGAGGCAGCGCTGCAGAGTGATTGTGAACAGCTAACTGGCAGGGCCGGGTGTGAGAAAGTGTTGCCGGGATATTTCGCCACATGAAGGGAGGACCAATTGTGTGTACAGCACCGTCTCTGCAGGGATTAGTGGTGCCATTAAGTGGCGATGAGTTGCAGCGGGGGGGCCACATCCCCGGCTCCCTCATTAAATCGCTGGCAGCTGCCCTTTATCACAGCCGCTGCACTGTACCATCAGCACTCTCACAGCGGCACCCTGGCAGCCTGCGACCTTTGGCCTTCATAAAATCTCTTTTGGAGGCTTTAGGAAAGTTTAATTACCGGCTCTGAATTTCCTCGCTGCATGTTTGACATAAATGATCATTATTTTTATCCTTTTTTTGTTCACAAAAGAAAAGTTTGGTGATAAAACACTTGGTTAGGCGTAATAATTATTCACTCTGGGATGTTACCCAAATTTAATGTGCAAATAAAAAATACATTCCTTCATTTTTCTCTCTTTAAGTCTTATAAACTATTGCATATTGATAACAGTTTTGCAAAAACTTTTGAGAAAGGAAAACACTTCCAAGTGAAGAGTTATGTTTAGGCCCATCTCATTTATCGCAGAAATTATTGCGATAAACAATAATGCAGTAATGACATAAAAATGCAAGAACACATTTTAAAATATTAATAAACTTTAAATTCTAATGTAGCATTTAATTCTGGAACTGGAAGATATTTTAAATATTCAAAATAAATAAATATTTTATTAAGACAGAATTGTTCTTCAATAACAGGAAAACATCAAACTGAAGACTTTTACCATTCAGTTTTTGGTAAAAGGAGAAAAACAATAAAAAATGCAAATGGAAATGATCGAGCTCATTTGAATTGATCCTGCAATTAACTGATTTATTGCTTATTCTACATCCATAAATTTGCTGCTGGTAGATGGGACTAAACTGATGACCAGCTCTACAATGTGGAATCCATCTTTATTTATCCATTAAATTGTAATAATTTTCACTTTTTAGGGCTGAAACCTCTAAAAAGCTTAAAGAGGTGCAGCGTTTGGAGCTTCGTCTCTTGAAATCGGAAACGTTCATCGTGATGATGAAGCGGATGTAAGAGCAGATCACGGCTACCTATTAGCGTTAGCGGAAAGCAGATGGTTTTCTCAGCAGAAAAGATTTTCTAACAGTAATACCTGGAAGGGATGTGCAGCGGCTCAGTGACAGGAAAAACCAAAACAACTGCAGTCATTTCTTCAACAGAAAGGACACAACACAGAGGATAACCCTGACTGAAGCTTCAACACAGATGTCACAATTTAATCAACTAAAAGTTTATAAAACAGCCGAGAAGAATTTATCTGGAAAAATTAATTTAGAGCAAACAAAGTGCGCTAAACGTTTTCAAAATCAGCAAAAACACTAAAGCACAAGACGAAAAATTAGCTTTGCTATTAGCATTTTAGCTGAAGTGTGCCACCATTGTTTGTATTCATATTTATTAATCCTAGAGCATTTGAAAGGGGTCCTCTTCTTCAAAATTAACTTTTCGATTTCAGTTTCAGCTGCTTCTAAAAAACAAACCAAGCTCTTAAAAAAAACACCCATAATGTTGTTTTAAGTTGTTTTTTTTATGGTGTCTGGAAAACGAGCCGTTTCAAAAACCTCCCGATTGTTAAGTCACAATCACCGGACACTGTGCCGTTACCTAGCAACGGCAACAGAGCCCAGTCCGTTACCTAGCAACCCAGGCTGAGCTCCAGCATGTTTGGTTGCACTAAGCAATGGCTGCTGGATAAGACAAGTGTTTTATTGTTGACTTACCATCCAGAAGTCAACAATGCTGTGTTTTTGTTGGTTGTGCAGAAGGCTCCACTTCCGCTTTTCAAAGGTATTCGATTGTATAATTACGCTAATCTGTTTGCAGCCATTTTTACGTGCGAATGAAACGTTGAGTTTGGGGGCGTGGCCAGCAGCAGCTTATTTGGATTTAAAGTAACAGGACGCCTTAATCAGATCAATCTGAAACTGATCGGACTAAAATCTCATTTTCTAAGAATTATTTTGTCCAAAAAAATGTAGTAAACATGCTTAGCATTGCCCATAGATCTATCCTAACCTGTTCAAGGAACCATAATCAGTCACCTTTAAAAATCTTTTCTTTAACTGAAGAAATATTGGTTTCCTTGCTCAACAATGTCGTCTCTTTCATCTTATCAGTGACTCCTGAGACCCTCGGTTCACTTCAAACAGCTGACCGGCCCTTTGCTTTAAATCCACACATCGATGTAACGTTTGCTGTGTCACAGCTGATTGAGCCACATATAAGAACAGAGAGTCGGATCGTCTCAGATTCTGACTAAACAAACTGAAACATGTTTGTTGTTCTATGAGGACTTTGTCTGCAGAAACACTGCTGAGGCTGTTGTGGCCTGAACCAGGCAGAGTCGGCCATGTGTGACCGCTGCTCATAAGGATCAGAAAATTCACTCTGTGCACCTGCACAAAATCCGCCGCTGCCACTGTGGGAAAGCTCAGCAGCAACTCCCCATCTTCTTCTATCTACTGTTTTAGAAATATGCTTCAGAGACCTGATTAAGGCAGCCTTGGGATAAAGCTGCCAGCTGATATGACTGCAAAAATGCAAACTAACCTTTCCCTTAATGAAGCATTTCTTTATGCTTGGAGATATGGAGCTTTGTTATTTGGAGAGGTACTCAGGATCAACACCTGGCTCTGCTGGGGTGGAAATATCTTCCAACAAATTGAGAAAATTCCACACCTAAACCCGGCCAGAAACCTCTGGGATTTACTGAGCTTACATGTAAAGTCAGCAAGAAACTTCTTCCAAAAGCACAAAACAAACTGGGTGGGCTTTGCCCGTCCTGACGCGATTTTAGATGGGGCAAATTCAACAACCCACCAAGTAACATATCACACACTGCAGGACGTTGTAAGATTGTCCTAAAGGAAAAATAGGGGCAAAAAAAAAAAGGCTTTAGCAGGAACCCCAACATGCAGAAGCATCATCTGACGGTTCCTTCCCTCCACCCCAAACTGCCAAGTCTTGACTGGTCCACAATAATAAAAAGGTTGAGAACCACTGAACTCTCTGACCACTAAACACATAAAATATGGCACACCAGCAAGTTTACCTCTCAGTGACGCAAACAAATGAAATGAAAGTCCAAGTTTTGACCCAAATCTGATCCAGATCCTGTGGCATGATCTCAAACCGGAACTTCAAAACTCAATTCTGCAGAGAAGAGTCGGGATGCAACAGACTCAAAAAAACCCCTGATGGCCAACACACATCTTACATTTCAGACGGTTACAGAACACAGAGAAATGGACCTTGGACCAATTTGTCACATTTTCTCTGTTGTCTTTTATTCAGCTGAACTCGCAGGATCTGTTTATGTCTGGTTACCAAGACGACCATGTTGAGGCGTTTCTGTGCTCATTTATGTTTTGGACAGTCGCTTAGTTGAATAGAAAGACCCAACACTGACACATTTCAATGAGTTCAAAAAATAAACACTACAACAAGGTTTCTAGGCCCACAGCATCATGGATCCTCCACTTTGTTCCAGTTAAAGTTCCTATGGCTCTGATCGCAAACGTCAAAGTACTAAATTTATGTAAACTTCACACATATTTGGTTTTTAATATGTACAATTTAAAGCAGAAAAATGAACAGCAAAGTATTGACAAAGAAATATTTCGACAGCCAAGTAGAAACTTGGCCCACTTGGGCCCAGACAGCTTAGCGCTAGTGAGCGCTAGCTACCGAAACAAAAACCCTGCCTTCCAACCAACACCACCTTCTTTCCGCTCCTTTTGTTTCCTCTGCAGTTCAACCGTCGTTTACGATTGAGACGAAGCTCCTCTCCTCATTTTCCCACCTTTCATGCTCTTCATTTGTCGCCATTCTGTTTGTGCATCAGGGCAACAGTGACGTCACCTGCGATCAGAACCGATTAAACTCTAAAAGCACAAAGAAAAACTCCCCCAGGTCAGCTGACATGTAGATAGTGTCTAATGTTTGTTATGGAGACCAAACGATGCCACTTTTTGAATCATTTCTCCAACATTTCTGCCTCTCTCTGCATGGGGGCAAAATAAAACTGGGTTCTCATCCTGACTAGTCGCTGGTGGTTTAGAGAAAAATGCTGCTGTCACGCCGTATTTATCACCCAGGAAAACAAAAGTCAAAGATTAGTAATTAGAACATCTGAGAAACTCAACCAAGAAAGAATAAAGTGTAAATTATGTGAAATTAGTAGGTATGAGAGGCAGTTTGGGAGGATTTGGGGGTATTGTGGTAGCTTTTGATTCAAATCTGCACAATAATCGCTTAAAACAATATATGGAGAGAGAACGTGTCGGTAACAAGCAGAGCTTGAGCGGGTTTTCTGCTGTGAAGTTCCCTCGCTGCCTCGTTCTCTGGACACATTCACACATGTTTAATATCAGCACATAAAGTCGCTTCATCTGCACCTCTCGTTATGTTGTAATGAAGCTATAAGTGCTGCTGACGGACACACCTCACATCCCTTTACGTCTCATTACTATCTGTGAGTCATGTTTTCCGAGAGTAATAAAACCTTGAGGGAAAAGTTTGAATTTACCAAATTCTCCAGGATGCCATTTATGTGGGAAAAACTGCAGATATCTCCCATGAATATGACATTTACCTTTAAAATTTGTGCAACATGGATGATGACTGATGGTGATTCGCTAATTGTTACTCCTACAACTGTTCAGTGGTTTCAGTGTGGGATGCTCTTTTTTAAAGTCCTCATTGTGTCAGCGATCTGTTGCAAATTAACCTCAAGTTGTGAAATTTTCCATGATGTTTTTAGTGTTTGCACAGACTTTAATTTACACATTGCAGCAGCTAATGACAAACACACACTTAATTCGAAGTTTTGGCATGATTTTGGAGCTATCTGCCGTCAATTGCTGGGTTTACGGGATTTGCCAATCAATGACTTTTCCATTTGCTTTAAACTTTGGTCAGGGCTCTCTCCTCTACCAGCCAGTCTATGCAAAAGCAAAAGCAAAAACACTTTCCCATGTTACAGAAAGAAAAAGAGAGTTTTTTCCTTTGTTTCCCCCTGAGGCAGCGGGCCGAGGTCGAGCGCTCAGACGTATAATCACACGAACGCAGATCTGGGGAAATTGGAGTTTTACTTAAATGTGAGCGTTTACAGGTGGTAAATATCCTGCTGGATTTTCACAAATGTAGAGGCTTAAGCTGTGCACCCTCCAGCTGCACGGCAGGAACATGCGCAATATATGATCCTTTATAGATTCAAAACATCACAATGTGAAAACTAACACTGGGAGATTTGTGATCAAACAGGAATGGGATTCATTTCACATGTTAAACTGTGAGACGCATGCAAAACAAATGGGAGACGTTTTTATGGTTATGTGAAACGCAGGTAAATTCCCATGTGAAAACTTTAAAATTACATGAGAAATGTAATGTTTGTTGTGTGGTTATGAACAAAACCACAACACACAATCATGCTGTGATTTAGTTTTACAAATGGAAATCATTTTCTGTAGTCACATGAGGGGGAAACTCCCCACATCTCAAATGTTTCTCCAGATGTAAAACACATGTGGAAATGCAATTGTGTGGTAACATGTGAAACATGTTAGAAAACCCTGCACATGTGAAATTCCCCTCATCGGATGATAAAAGACCATTTATAACTTGTGTAGCTAACTAAATAATACTGTGCAATAACATGTGAAATACTCGTGAAATGTTCTCTCATGTGTTTTATATGTGGAAATTATATTCTGCAGTGACATGTGAACACACATGTTTCACATGTGGAAAAATATACTGTTTAGTGTGATGTCAAAAACGAGGGAAAACCTGGATTATTTCCCCCTGTGTCAAATTATTGAAATTATATTGTACAGTAACATGTGAAACAACATTGTACATGTGACATTTTTCCCATGTATGTTTCAGATGTGAAAAATAGATCTTAGTTTATATTTATACTGTATAGTAATGTGTGAAACATGTAGGAAATTAACATTTCACATGTGAAATAATATTTGAAGCTGTGAGCACATGTTACATTACATGATAAAATGTTAAACACATTCTGGAAAACTGACCACATGTTTCAAGTGGAAATTATATATTACAGTTACATGTGAACACACGTTTCACATGACAAAAAATAGACTGTGTTGTAAAATGTGAAAGGTGTGGGAAAATCTGGAATGTTAAATACATGTACAATGTGTTTCACATGTTGAAATTATGTTATGTAACATGTGGGAAAAAATTCAACAAGTGTTTCACATGTGGAAAACAGACTGTGTTGTTAAATGTGAAACATGCAGAGAAAAACTAGAATGTTTGTTTTATTTCACATTTCCTACTTTGAATCATGCAGAAATTATATTTTTCTGAATATTTACCAGGAAGTAACTTAATACTTATAAAACAGGTAAATACTTTTACTTGAGCTGTTTGTTGATGTTAAATGTGAAACATAGGAGTATTTGATCTGTTTTAATGACAGGTGTTCACATGAGCATCCGACTGTAACAGCTATTAGTAATAAATATTAAGTTCATTTGGAACAAACTTCCAGAAAACTGTGAAACGGCCGAAACACTGACTGAAACTCATGTTTAGATTAATATATTTAATGTTCATTTGCTTGATGATTTTGACTAATTCTACTTGTTTTCTAACTGGATTATGTTTTTACAGTGTAAAGCTCTTTGAACTGCCGTGTTGCTGCTTCACAAATAAACTTGATTTGAAACTGGAACAGTAACTAACCAGCTGCAGCATTTCTTTCATACTTTTATACAATTATATCTCAAAACAGAAACATTTTTCCTGACAAATCACAGGAAAACAGGAACCACTGAGGCGGATGGAGAATAAACAACAGAATTTCAGATATTAGCTCCATAAAAACGAGTCTAATTTCAAGGTTATTAAGACGTTCTGTTTCCTACTTATTTTTTCAATTTACCTGCGTTTTAAATGCAGGTAAAATCTAATCGGCTTTGTAGCAAACCCGATAGCATCTGCACATCCGCCTATTTTTCTGGGGTGAGACTTTTCGTCAGGCCTTTTGTAATTACATGGCGGGAGGACGGGGACAACATCGCAGGCTGCCGAATTACATCCGTGTTGGCAGAAGTAATCGCTCATTCGCAGCGTTGCAGGTTTTCCTTCGGCGGCCCGGAAGTTTGCGGCTCTTTCATTGAGATGGTGAAGGTGATAGATGCCACTCAGGCCCTCCAATTTGCCACTGAGTGCTTTCCCCATTACCTGGAGAGCCGCTGCGGCTAAAAGAGAATAAGAGTCATAATGGAGATCGCTATCCGAGGCTGCATATCTGATCGGCGGGCTTTAAAGATCAAACGGCCAGCTAAACATTTGGCACTCCTCACAGACTTCCTTTTGATGGCCGCACCGCCTCGCTTCAAAGGTGTTGTCTTCGTTCCGGTACGAAGATGTAAACATTATTACTGCTAATCCATTATGGTCTTATTCTGCCAACAGAAACGCTCAGATCACTGACCGTTTGGGGCATAAAACTCGGCTAAAAATGTTGGAGAATCACAAGGTGGGGCAGGTAATCAGGCACATTTCTTTAATGTGCTATTTTAATTTGTGTAAATATCCTAAAAACTGTGAAATATCTTCAAATTTGCCTGATTTTGAAGCAAACGACGTATGAAAGGTACAGAATATTAACCCATGGCCAATCACTTCCCCGGGAAAATTATAGCGGATTATTGGTGAAAGGCAGAAAAACATGGCGCTTATTAAATCATTCTCCAGCACCTCCTGCTTGCTGCATTTCATGGGTGGTCAACAGTAATCAGTTTACCGTCTGGTGCTTTCAGGGTGTTAAGACATCCACTTTTCATTCGCACAAACAGTATGATTCTCTCAAGCACCAATTTGAATTAATCCCTCTTTCACCATAAAGTTCCTTGCATCCACATTAAATCTCAGACCTATAATGTTTCTATTTTAATTTAGATTTTTTCTTTAAAATAAGGATTTCCTTATAATTATGGCAGCCCTCCCTTTCCCCCCTTCGACTTGCAGAAACAAATCTGCACACATCCACACGCGCGTTGTATAATTTATAAAGCCTAAGCTCTTTCAATACTCCAAAATGCCAGATAAACTTTTCTCATTTGCTCCTAATTTGGTCACGCAAGATAATGCCAACATCTGAAGGCTTTTTAAACTGCTTTTTAAAATGCATTCCTGAAAGGAGCTGGCACTGGCACCTCTGCACCTTGTCAGCTCCAATAATTATTTCCAATCCGGGGCTAGCCCTTAATGTGCTGATTAATCCGGCCCTCTCCTTGCTGCGAGATGCATTCAGCTCCATTAATTTTTCAAAAAGGCCCCACTCTCCTTCGCTGGGAGCCCTGCAGATGTCAGGGCTGTGGCAGAGAAAGCCATTAGAAGTTAACACCTCCCTCTCCCCAGAGACTGGCATCCACTTTCCCCTCCCTAATTTTAATGCCAAGCAGGCGAATTAGAGACGTCGGCTGCCAACCCTGGCAGTCCGCGAACATCGCCATCTAATCACCCGCTTCTTTGCCAGGAAAACAGAAAAAGTAAACAGCCTTAATCAGAGCGGTTTCAGGAAAGCAACGTGAGGTGAAACACGGCGACATCAAATCTTTCAGCGACTCGATTCCGATTTTAGGGTCACGATTCGCTTCAGAAACAATTTCTCTATTGAGACGACCAAGAGATTCTGTTTAAATTATGACAACAAATAAAACATTTCAGGTTTCAAACTACGACGGCTTGTAAGGCCGTTTTAGATTTGAAAAATAAAGGAGGAGTAAATTTGGACATTTCTGAGCTGCAAAAGTTGAAAACTCAGAAATGTTAGAGAAAAAATCTTAAACATTTGAAAAGTACAAAATTTACCAGAAAAAAAAAAAAAGAACATTTTTCGGTTAAACTCAAAAATGTTCTAGAAAAATCTTGGAAATTACTGAAAAATTCCTAAAAGTTGAAAATGTAAGTTTTTTCTAATACATTTCTGAAATTAATGTTAAAATTTGAAAATTTCCTTTTTTTTTTTAAATCATATTTTCCACTTTTCAAACTCTGAGATTTTCTTGTTTTTTTTTCTAGAAGTGTTTGGAGACAAAATGTTTTAATTCCTTGGTGGAAAAGTATTCCTTTATCTCTTTTTCTGTCCCCAACACACCGTCGTATCGTACTGCACCAAAGTGCTTTAGTTTACAAACACAAATGGGTTTGATCTTCTGTAACTTAAATTATTAGTACTGGGTTAGTTTAGCAAACAATTTTAAAAATGCATTCAGTGTGTGAGTGGACGTGATATTGACGACGTACAACTTTAAAGCGATTCAGAATTCCCAGTACTAGGAATTGTGATTCTCTATGGAAGAGATTTTTTTCTCCACCTGTAGTTTGCAGGATTCGCGGGAGAATCCTCAGAGTTTCTCATCCAGGTTTCAAACCAGCCGCTGTGAAAACGTCCTTTGGAGAAACTCTGAGTGTTTGAATAAAAGCGGTTTGAAATCGGCGCTCCAGCCTCCTCTCGCCCCCCTGCATGCAGACGGGTTACAAACTGTCTCATTTGAGAAAATCCCCCTCGTTCCCCCAACCAGCTTTTATCTGCCGATAGGTAGGTGAATGCTGGAAATTAGGATTCCTGGAGAGACTCGGGATGGAGAGAATAGAAACAAAGACGTCCCCATGTCGGGAAGCGATGTCTCTCTTTCCTCTGCCTTCCCTTTCATCCCGAGGGCTCCTGTCAAACAGAGGCAAGGAGAACGAGAGCACATATAATACCTTTTAAGAGCCTGCCAGTCCTCTCCCATGCGATAAGCTCGGCTCGCATCACAATGGACTTTCAGGACCTGCAGTCGCTCCACTGCAGGCCTGACAACGCGCTCAGCCACACAAGCTACCACTCAATAAATGCTAATGATCAAATCTAGGGAACAGAAACCTTTAATTAAGGTTCTGTTCTGTAGTTTTATTGGGATTTGACGTCACTGATGAGCTGAAAGGTGAAACGGCTGTTTATACTGTTTCCTAGAAGAGCAAGAAGGTGGTAGGTTTGAGTTCTTGTTTTTTTTAATGAGTTTGAATGTTTTCCAGATTCCTTCATAGTTTAAAAACATGACTGTTAATATGTTCACACCAATATACACAATAGTTAGTGCTTCACAATAATTATGACTGCATAGACAGAAAACTCTCTAACACCTGTTCAAATGCATATTGTGAACGCCAAGTGCACCAGAGACCGCTCTAAAAGCAGGAAGTGGACTACATCACAGGGCATTCTGGGTAAATACAACCAAAACAAACACATTAGCTTTGCGGTCTCGGCTCGTGGTCTTTTGTCAAAGACAATAGAGAAATCCTACAACCTCTAAAATCTGAAGCTACTCCGTTTCTGTTTACATTTTGTGAAGAAGGAAGTTGCGTTCAGTGTCAAGGACACATGTCATTTCCTGGTGCAGCACCCAGCAAAGAAAATGTACATTTTCCTCTACAAACTTTTACATATTTAGCCAAATATAATGGATGGGTGTGGCCAGGTTTGTTTCTGCATAAAAACAAACTTACTAGATGTTTTTGTAATGACTTACGGAAAAAAGGTTAACTAAAGAAAATTTTTTTGTGTTGAACTGAACATTTTTCACAACTTGCCAGAGAAAATGTCCTTTTAAAAGAATGTGCAATTCTTGAATTGCAGTCAGGAGCCACACAAAACTAATCCAAGGGCCACAAATGGCCCCCTGGCCGCACTTTGGATACCCCCTGATTTAGGGAATATTAATACTTTTAAATTTGCAGAAGCAACATAATTTCTGCACTTACATTGCAGCATTTATCCTCTTTGGACACTTCAACGCTCAGGTTGTAAATACAGAAACACACAAATCGGTCAACAGCACAGATGCACAAATTGTCAACAATCCGCGTTGCAAAGTATTCAAAAATCTGTATAAACAGAGGCAGTGTCAAAATCCCCGGCCCTTTTGAATGTTAATGAAACGGAGGTGTTCGGATGTCAGGAATCTGTCCAACAATGATAACAGTACAACTCCTGTTTACACTGAGCGCGCTTCAGCTCCCAAAACCCAAAGTGCAGCCTCATTTACGTGCTAATGTGGGGAGGCAGATAAAGGACGGAGGAGCGATCACATGGCCTGTCAGAGAGTCACCCTTTGAACCATCCCTCATGCAGGCGAAGAGGGGGAAATTAAAGAGCCTCAGCAGGTTTACCACCTTTCAAACACAACTCACACTCCACCTAAGTCCTCCTGTTTGTGACAGGGAGAATAAATAACCGAGCGCTGCTGCAGGAATCTGCAAACACACACCGGGTTCACTGGTGTGTTTCTGTTCCCAGGATTTTCTCTGACAATTAATCCAAATGATTGTTTGGTTAGAGGAGAATTAGGCTGATGTGGAGAACCGAATGCCTCGTTTTGCGGCACGCTATTTTATGGTCCAGAGTATTTAGGACAGATTAAACCAAAACATTTAGAGTTGCGTCATACTAGTGTGATGACAAACATGAAGCACTAGCAGGCCTGGGCCATAAACCGAGAATCAGTCGACACAGAAATGTATCACGATGTCAGTATTTTCTGTTTTCTGGATGTGTACAGACATGTTGCAGTGTGACATCACACATGTAAGATCCCAGTTCCCTTCATCGGTTTTAGCTGCCAAGTTATCCACGCAACACACTAAATCTTATATGCACACCTGCTACTAACTGTCAACACTACAACTGGATAACAAGGTAAGGAAAAAGTTGCAATTCAAAGTAAAAACGAGGGAGAGGGCAGTAGGTCAGCTATGCTAGCTTGACTTTGACAACTGTAACATGTAGATGTGCTGCAGAATTCAATGCGTTTCGGTTCAGTAAAAAAACAAAAGACACCTAAACACCAACGCTGTCAAATCATCAGTAGAGCAGCTGTTGAAATTAGCTCATGAACCTCGGCTGTGTTGGATTATCTAATTGCAGGACCAGCTAATAGATTCGTTAATAGCAACTCCAGCTAATCTACTACAGCGATCACTTATTAATAATCACAAAATAAAAATCAGCCTGAAAACATAAAACTAATGGACTGAATGCTCTGTTCTTTGTGTGGGAGATGTTTGCGTGTTTCTTTTGGTGTTGAATCCTCATACATAGAATGGGTTTGTGGTCAGTTGCTATGGCAACGAGCCTGTGTGTAGCGTAGCCGGCATAGAGAGCGAGAAAACGGAATAATTTGATTTTAATTTGTTTTGAGTTATTTCCCAATAACTCAAAACAGCAGTGGTTTCTGGATGGTAAACTTTTGATTAGTGACGTTACATTTGGAAAGTTTTGCTCATTTTTCAGACACCAAAACGCATTAAATTATTGGATTTCTGTTTTAAACGCTTGAGTTGTTCTCAGAAGCAGCAGAGACCCAAATAGTAGCATAAAAATGTGCAAAAAGTGAATTTTTTCCCTTTAAAGAATCATGCCTTTAATATAACAGGATGATTTATTTGCTGCAGGTAAAATGGGTCTGGTACCAAACCGGACCCACGTGCATCATAGAGAACCAACCCATTATCAGTTTAACTAAAACTCCCAGACAGACGGACGACACTTCCCAAGATCACTCCTGATATTCCAACCCTAATGTTTTATCTTCTTGCTAAAACAGTTTTGTCTGCAAGTTTCCAAACTTTCGCCGCTGATTTCCAACAGAGGGACCAGACAGACTAAATTAGCCAGCTGGTGAGTACGGCGGATCATTTACCTGCGGATCTAACAGGGATGTTATTTTTTGGATTTACACCAAATAAATAGAAATGTTTCTCCGTCTGCTGGATGTGTGTGTTGTGCGTTCAGTCAGCCCTCTTCAGCTTTATTAGCTCAACTGGTACAAAAATGTATAAAACTCTGAAAATAAATGAATCTTTTTCTGCAGTTTTATGATCTCACAGTGGAAAAATGAAGAAAAATTTCCACTTTAATGTGAGTAAAAGTTTCCACCAGGGGAAAAATCTACATATTCTTTATCTACAGGCAGAAATACGGATCTCTGACCGTTTCTCTGTGAAAAATCTCTCCAGGTCAGTTATTCTCAAATGTTTCAGCTTCACAGTCACAAAATAACAGTTGAAGAATGTTCTGACCTGGAGCGTTCAGTACAAACGCGTCTAGTAAGTCATTCATTTTCAGCAAATGATTCATAACATAATCATGTCTTACCTATTTTTGAAGAATGGCTAAAAGCAATGGACCTCTATGACGTCTTTACAACTCATTGTAGGAGATTATCACTGATTAGCAAAACGGTGCTAACACGCTAATAGCAGCGCTAGCTATTTGTTCAGCGCATTTGCTAGCTTTGAAATGTTTAGCGCACTTAGTGTTCCCTAAATTTAATCTTCTGGATAAATTCTGATTAGCTAATTTACTTTGATGTTTTGTAAACTTTCAGTTGAATGAAGTTTGTGCTGAAGTTACGTTACCGGCTGTTAAAACTCTTAACTGTTTATATTCATGCTCTTATTTTGAAGTAAACAATCACCTGATGATCTTGACTTATAAAACTCTACTCAGCTTGGCTCCAGCATATTTAAACTCTCTTACATAAATCTGTTACTTCTCATTCTTTACGCTCTAGTAACGTTTTTCAAGCATTCGGTGTTTTGCTCCTACAGCCTGGAATCGGCTCCAGTCTGAACTCAAGATGTCAGAATTGACTTCATTGGATTTATTTCAAGCGGTTTTTAAAAACAGGCAACGAGATTCTATGAAAGTGTCTCTGAGTTTAGATTGTTTTCTATTGTTTTACACTTGTGCATATGTAATAATTAGTTTTATTTTGTAACCAGGTTGCTGTGTGTTGCAGACTTCTCTTGAATATGAGATCTAGTTTACCTGCTTAAATACAGGAAATAAAATTAAAACAATGCAAATCCATGAGCATTAAGAAACAACTTGCTTTTCAAAATTAAATTGGTGCTCAAGGGTTGTAGTCTTTCAAGGACAGATATAATTTGATTTAAGTTAGCGCGTTAGCATTAGCTTCTGATAGCACTGTATTGGTGAACTAATGTTTATGTTTAATGCTTTACAGTTAGCACAGCTAACCTTTTAGCTATCAGTGCTGTTTACCACTAACTCTCTCAAAAAACAAATAAATGCTAAAAGTTATTTTGTTGCATTTATTTTACTGGATTTTTTAGGACTCCCTGCAAGTTTGATGCCAGTAATTTTGATATAAGCAATTATTTCGCAACGCTTTTGGACAAATGAAGAATCTATTGCAATATTTTGTATGAATCTGTCACAGAGGTCCAGATGAACGTGACGGTGAAATAATTTTAATGATTTTGTTTTTTTCTTATAGTTCTGGATAATTTGCAAACATGTTCCTTTTGTTCAGTCAAGACAAAACTAAAAAACTATTAGGAGCAGGAAGGGTAAATACAATCAGAGTGAAAACGTTTTTCTTCAACTTTATCTTCCTAATCTCAGCTGAACAACAAGACAGTATGAGGAGGTTTCTTTCATGAGAAAATTTTAATTTAATGATGAAATTTATGGAAACGTTCACAAGCTTGATCAAAGTAGCTGAAAAACAGGCCAAAACCTCTAAAGGGGAGGTGAAATTATGTCTAGAATTAAACTTTTACTGCAGCTACTGCACTTTGTTGAGGTCAGAGAGATGAAACATTAACAGTTTAATGTTTCGTTGTGACGCAGTTCGGACTCCCTCCCTCCCATTTGTGTGTGTGTGTGTGTGTGTGTGTGTGTGAGCAGCTGCACAGGCTTCCTTAAACAAAGAAGTGAATTCACCAAAACCTTTGGTGAAGTCATGAATCGTGTGTGCAGAAAACTCGTGGACGCTCTTCATCACCCGGCGCTCCAGCTCATTTGCTAATGAGAACAGTCAGTGGAGCCGCGTTGGAGGTGCAGCATTAACCGTTCCCACATGCAGCACAAACCCACAGCAACACATCTGCAGCTTCTCCCCTCGCGCTGTTAATATTATACATGGAAACTTAAAGATTTAGCAAGGCGCTGTACTCATTCACGTTTGCTTACAGTTTGACAGAGCCTGTCAGCTGTGACCTCAGGGCGATTGTGTAATATATTCCCATAATTCATAATAACACCCACATAAAAGCACGCAGTCTAACTAAGGTCTCATTCAGCAGAGTAAAACTTTACCGCTGCCCGATTGTCTACGTAAAAAGGACGCTGGGAGAATAATGCTGATTACAAATGGCCAAAGGCAAGATGTTGGTGTTTCCTCCTGTCCAAACCAAGATATCAGTTTCTGTTGTGACTTTTGTTGTCTAAATCAGTTAGTTTTAATTAGTCTCTAGAGTGTTTGCTAGTTTTTATTAGTTGTTGTTTAGTTTCTATTACACTAGAAAAACATAAAATTTTTCTTGTGCAAATTTCTTAGTTCACTCAAAATAGGACAAAACTAACCAATAAGTAACTTTTTAGCAAGATATAGGAGCTTGTTTTAAGTCAATAATTCCTCAATATTGATGACAAAGTTCCAGTTTCAGGGCAGATTATTTAACATATAATGACATTTTTCCCATGTCATAAGTGAAACAGTTTGTTTTTTCCATCAACGTTAAGGAATTATTTAGTTTAAAAAAGCTCCTATAACTTTCTGAACGTTTATCTATTTGTTAGTTTTGTCTTATTTCAAATGTATTAAGATATTAGCACAAGAAACTAGACCACAGATACTTAGTAAGATTGTGAGTTTTAGTTTTTTCATATTTTCAGGTACAGAATATTGCATTGTGATCATGTTTTCACTGGTTAAATAATAAATACTCAGCAGAAGATATGATTTTCAAAAAATGTGTTTAATTATTGTTGAATGGTGAACTGACTGGTGTTTCTTTCCCAACTTTTGCAGTCGCCATTTTGTGGACTAATAAATAGATTCATAAACACAAAAATGAAGAATGTTATATCTATAATTTCAATATGTTTTAGTTTGTTTTATAAAATATAATTTCCCCATTAATTACCGTTTTATTTATTTCAGTTAACAAAGATGTTTTCTGAATTTCAGCTTTTCTTATATTGTTAGTTTTAGTAACTATAGTAACTAATCATTGGAAAAGAATCTAAGAAGCAAAAGTGCTGAATAAAATTTAGGTGTAATTATTGAGGGAACAGTGAAACATTTACGGCTTCATCCTGCATAATGCAGGGAATTTACTGCAGCAGAGTTATCATCTGCACTTGGCACGAGTAAAAGAAATCCTCCACCGGGTGAACCAGGCAGCCTAAACAGTCACTGTACTTTTTTATTTAATTTTTTTTGACTTGTCTTACTTCTTTACAAGGGTATAAATATTGTCTGGGACTATATAATAATGCACACAACTGTTTTTTCTCCTCGTTTTTCAGGCTGGGGTTCACAGAGGGGTCAGGCTGCAGAAGAATTACTCTGAGTGGTGAATCGGCATTGCAAGAATTTTTTAATTTCCTGTTACTCTGTAATTCTGCTGTAGTTAGGTCCTTGTACAACATCCTGCGCGCTGCCTTGTCTGATCAGCTCGTTCCAGTGGACAGATGATGTGGAAACGTCCTTTAATCTCGTTCCTCCGCCTCCCAACGGGTCGGCGCGTTCAGCGCCACTCACAAATATTCATTACCTTAAACTTTTCCACATTCGATAACAAACCTCTGTGGATTTTGATGGGATTTACTTGATAGCCCAAAACATTGTTCCACACTTACTCAGCGTAAGATTTTATTGTTAGAGAACATCATGAACACTATCAGTGTGTGATACTGCAGTTTTTGCAAATCGGTCCAACATTAACTAAATACAGGACCTGAATTGCTGTTAGATAACTTTTTATTTAAAATTCACATTTTGCATTTTTTGTACTTTCATTTGAGTTTCAACTGCTTCTAAAAACGGCTCAAACATTTAAAAAAAAACATCCAGACGGTTTTTGGCAATAATTTAATGTTTTAAAAATGAGCTGTTTCAAAAACTTTCAGAATGTAACGTCACAGATCAGCAGGCTCTGCCCGTCACCTAGCAACCCCAGTAAAGCCCAGCAGGTTACCTAGCAACCCCAGTGAGCTCTGCCCGTCACCTAGCAACCCCAGTGGAGCTCTGCCCGTCACCTAGCAACCCCAGGAAAGCCAAGCAGGTTACCTAGCAACCCCAGTGGAGTTCTGCCCGTCACCTAGCAACCCCAGGAAAGCCAAGCAGGTTACCTAGCAACCCCAGTGGAATTCTGCTCGTCACCTAGCAACCCCAGCAAAGCCCAGCAGGTTACCTAGCAACCCCAGTGGAGTTCTACCCATCACCTAGCAACCCCAGTGGAGTTCTACCCATCACCTAGCAACCCCAGCAAAGCCCAGCAGGTTACCTAGCAACCCCAGTGGAGTTCTGCCCGTCACCTAGCAACCCCAGCAAAGCCCAGCAGGTTACCTAGCAACCCCAGTGGAGTTCTACCTGTCACCTAGCAACCCCAGCAAAGCCCAGCAGGTCACCTAGCAACCCCAGTGGAGCTCTGCCCATCACCTAGCAACCCCAGTGGAGTTCTACCCATAACCTAGCAAACCCAGTGGAGTTCTACCCATCACCTAGCAACCCCAGGAAAGCCCAGCAGGTTACCTAGCAACCCCAGTGGAGTTCTGCCCGTCACCTAGCAACCCCAGTGGAGTTCTACCCATCACCTAGCAACCCCAGGAAAGCCCAGCAGGTTACCTAGCAACCCCAGTGGAGTTCTGCCCGTCACCTAGCAACCCCAGTGGAGTTCTACCCATCACCTAGCAACCCCAGGAAAGCCCAGCAGGTTACCTAGCAACCCCAGTGGAGTTCTGCCCATCACCTAGCAACCCCAGCTGATCTCCTGGGACAGAATTTGGACAAAGTTTTTAGGTAACTACAAAATGCTTTTGTAACATATTAACATGATTTGAATGTTTTTTTCTAAATGGACAATGAGAAAAATATTTTGAGAGAAAATTCAAACAAAAAAACTTATTTTGAGGTAGAGTTGAGAAACTACAGTAGAGCAATAAAACAAAATTTCAAGGTGGAATCTGAAACTAAAGTATCGATCTTAGCAAGCTAGTAACGATCCGATACTGGTACCGACTTGGTATTGATATTAGCGATATTTTGGACTGACCTGACAACGTCTAGTGAAGATCGGAGAACACACGGAGAACGTCCTGAAGAAGTCTAAAAGAAAACAAACTTTCACCTGTGAAACTCAGAAATTTCTGTTTTTTCTATAAATTTTGTGAGATTAATCCCTAAATTTCTGAGTTTTGACTGACTTCTGTAGGGAAGTCTGTTTGGATCTGTAGTCCAGGCCAGTAGTTGTCTAACTCTGATGTGATGCGCTTTGCTAACAAACTTCTTTCAGAATTTCGTAACTATAATTTTCAGCCATTATTTACGTCTGATTTTACCTCATCGGTTCAACGCCAACAAGGTAAAAGTCGGATTAAATGCAACATAACCGTTCAGACTGCAGACATGTTGACATCAATATGTCTCTGATTTAGTTCCATATGTGGAAGTGGCACAGATTGGATTTTTTGGGGGTGAAAAGGTCAGAATTGTGCCGCTCAGATTGCTGGGAAAAAGTCGGATTTGGTCGCATCTGTCTGGTGTGTAAATGTAGCGCAACAAACATTGAGTTATCCTTTTCAGAAAAATGGTCAACGATACCCCACCTTTTAGATTTCTATTCATAACCACAATTTGAAAGGCCTAAATATTTTCCCTCTATGTTAAAACACATTCAGGTTTGTGTTTACAATGTGACTAAAAGCTGTTGCAAGGCATTATGGGACCACAGGGACCGCTAACACCTTCCCTTCAGGGTCTTTATGAGCTCACTGTGATAAACTGGAATTATTCTGCCATCTTTTACGAGTGAAATAAAGCAAACCGGCCAGATGAGAAGCAGAACTAAGTGAGTTGTAAGTGCTTTAGAGAGGGGGCGTCGACTTCCAGGCCTCCAGGGCCGAGGAGCTGCTCCTCCATCCAGGGTCTCTCCCTCTCCTCAAAGTTGCTCCCGCCCCGCTGCTCAGGGTCAAATAAATCACCTGCCACTGCAGGTGCTGACCTGTTGTTTATTAGTAAATGTCCAAAGGACAAGCTTTGAATAGGGGGCGGAGTCAGAGCGGGGTAGTCAAAGGGTTAAAGCACTAGTCTTGGGTCTTAAGGTTGATTTAGAAGCCCCTCTGGGAGGCTGCTGTGCTACCCTGAAGAAATGAATGCCAATAAAGGCTGGAGTGACTGATGTTTCACAGCCTCTTAATTATCCTGTTAAAAAGAGTGACTATGGTATGTCGAAAGGAAATGGGGTCTTGATGCTTAAGATTTTTACATTTGGAGAAGAAAAAACACTAAACAGTGAAGCTTTGGTGACGTTACAGCAGAAAAGTTTGACTGAATTTAACATAAAACCTTTTAACACAGAAATATCTGAGAGATGTATGCATTTATTCTGAAACTAAAAGCTATGATGACGTGTCAAACTCGAGGCCCAAGGGCCAAACCCGGCCCGCCTGGCTTTTAATGTGGCCCTGTAGACCATTATTTGATCAATCAATTCACAGCAGGTTTTACCTTCATACTGCCAAATTACGCCAGTAGCTACGTTTCCATTGATCAGATAACTGCACAATTTGACATTTCAAAAATAAATTTGCTTTAAGGAAATGCAGCAACTTTGAAAAAAGACTTGTTTTTCAATGAAAAGTTTTTAACTAGGATGAGGTGTTTTTTTTGGCCATATCATGATTTGTGTATTTGACAAAACTGCAATGGAAACGAGTCACATGATCAACAACAGGAAATTACTGCTGTCGAAAACGACAAAGACGACGACAGGATGACTTTTCTCATGAACAAACTTACTGAACTTATATTTCGTCTTTAATTGAAATACTGCAATTGCGAAGTTTTGTTGACATTAGCGGAATATTGTCAAAGTTTTGTGCAGATTTATAACGTAAACGCAGCGCCTCAGTTCCTCCAGATTTTGCGATCAATGTCAACACATTCCCACATTTTTTGCCCTAATCCACAATTTAGAGTTTATTGATAATTTTCAGCGCAAATTGGGTTTAAGTGATGCAAACTCCCACCTGCAGGTGGCAGTATTTATTACTCAGTCTTACTTAATGTCCAGTTGCAGTTCGTGATCGATGTGGAGAGTAACGAAAAGTCACATTTACTGCCGTACGCCAGCGCAAATACTTCTAAATTTAAAGTTTTGAAATTAATCTCAGAAACTAGAACAAACTTAGAAATTTCAAAAGTCAAAAATTGCTAGAAAAAACTCAGAAACTTTTAGATTAATCTAATAAATGTTCTAGAAAAAAGTTGGAAATTTCTGTTTCAAAAGATTAATTAAAAACTTGGAGATCTGTTTCAAAAGTGGAAAATTTGTTAGAAAAAACTCTTTTTCCAGAACATTTCTGAGATTAATCTCAAAATTTCTGAATTTTTCTAACAAATTTTTCACATTTCAAACCCAAAACGTTCCTTGTTTTCTGCAGTTTTTTTCTTTCTGTCTTTGATGCATCTATTTACGCCATCAAAGAAACAGGAAGTTGACCCTAACAAAAGCGTGAAACGTATTTCCTCTGTTGCTTGGCAGATGCTCCCTGCATCAGTTTGCAGTCTAATCTGTGAAAAGCCGTGAGTGACAGCAGAACCTGATCTTCAGCTGTCTCATAAATTGCTCCATTGTCTCCTGGCTCTTGACAGCCTCATGAAGCATGTGAGCTGCAGGGAAAACCAAAGCGCCGGAGGCCTTAGCATAACACCCATCCAACAATGACTGGCACTATCCACCAGAGGTAAGTCAACCTTAAAATTTTTAAATTAAAATAATGATTGTCTAAACATTTGTACACACCGTTTCTGTGTACATATGCCTTTGTCTAGACGGTGCGTTGCCGTAAAAGCTGGCAAAACAACATTAGCCTGGGAGACGCTGCGAACTATCAGTATCAAATGATGTCATCTGCCCATGTAATGTAAAGCTAAGATTGAACTCGATCAATTAGGATTTGCAGTGGAGCAGAAAATAGCTTATGACAGAGCTAAGGTGGAGGAATGTATGAGGAAAGTAAACTTTTCTCTCCGGCTGCACGTTTACAATCAGTCTGGATGCATTCTGCTATTTACTGTGGGAAGAAAAATACCGTAAAGCCACTTCAGATGCTAAACACAAATACCAATCCCATCTGACTGACACCTCAGTGTTTGAGATTTACAACAAGACCTGCAGCTCTGAAATGTTTCCTGACAGCCATCCTCAGACAGTTCCTTTATGTGAACAATGAGACAAATCAGACTAAAACAGAAGCTACTGAACTGTATAAAACTAAGTACACCCTTATTGCTTCCACTGGATTACACCCTGAAGTGATGCAAATAGAAAAACTTTGTAAAAGTTCAGGTTTTGGCAGGTTGTTGTCATTCAGTTTTGTGTATTAATCCAAATCCAGGGAGGAATTAGAGAAACTTTAAATAAATTCTTGTTGCTAATTACTGATAATTAGCATCAATTTAATCAGCTTGATTAATTATTGAATTGTTATGATGAATCTAACATAAAATGAAGCAATGCAATGCTCAGAGAAATTGCAAAAATCCCCAATAAACAGAGATTTAGAAGGAGAAAGCAATTTCTCTCTAAAAGAAGAATGATGCTCAGCTTTATAAGTTTCATCTGAAGAAATTCAAAATTTCTGGACAATTTCCAAACATGTCCTTTGGACAGATTTTTACCAAATTAGGTGCCAAAGATAAACATCCAGAAAACAAATGTCTGCAAACCTCAATGTACTGATGCAGGGATTTTAAGAAGAGTTCATATTTATTAAACAAAAAAAGAAATAAAATTTACACTACATTTAAATTTGAGCTATTATTACAAAACAAAACATTTTCATTACTTTTTCTTGCACAAAATCATTCTTAGGTAATGGGATTTTAGTCTGTTAAGTTTTAGAATGAGCTGTTTCTGGGCCTCTTGACACTTTAAATGCAAACAAATGCCCGATTACGCAACTGAACATCTTTGAAAAGCACAAGTGGAGCCTGCTGCACAACCAACCAAAACACAGCACATGGTTTCTGGATGCTAAGTCAACAACAGAACACTTGTCTTTTCTAGCAGCCATTGTACCGAGCACCAGCCGACCAAATGTTCTGGAACTCGGCTTGGGTTGCTAGGTAACGGGCGGCGTTCCACTGGGGTTGCTAGGTAACGGGCGGCATTCCACTGGGGTTGCTAGGTAACGGGCGGCGTTCCGCTGGGGTTGCTAGGTAACGGGCGGCGTCCCGCTGGGGTTGCTAGGTAACGGGCGGCGTTCTGCTGGGGTTGCTAGGTAACGGGCGACGTACCGCTGGGGTTGCTAGGTAACGGGCGGCGTTCCGCTGGGGTTGCTAGGTAACGGGCGGCGTTCCGCTGGGGTTGCTAGGTAACGGGCAGTGCCTCCTGATTTGCCACGCTACATTCAGAAGGTTTTTGAAACGGCTCACTTTCCAGACACCACAAAATAATGAACTTATTGCCAAAAAATATCTGAGTATTTTTAAAACAATACTTTGGTTGCTTTTAGAAGCAGTGGAGACCCAGATAGAAGTATAAAGACAAACAAATTTAGAATTTTTCACAACTAAACAACTAAACATGCGTATTGCTGGAATCACACCTGCGGGCCTCCAGTAGAGAAAAAGCAAACAAACTTCAGAGTCAAATCAGTGGCTCTGTATAATGTCTAATTTGTAGCAGATGTTATCTATGAGGACATTGGTATGTCAAGGTAGCTGAATAATGAATCAGTGAAAATGACTTATTACCTTCTCAGCAGCTTATCATCCTGATCTGCCCTCAAAAGTACCGCCGCTAACAGAAAACTTCCTCCCAGCAAGCAAGTCTGTGCAGCAGGTCATTCCAAACGGCAGCTCAGATCCTGTTTGTTGCCGGGCAGATCGCTCCGAGCCGCAGCTTGACGGGCAGGTGTAATAAGCTGGGGAGTTGAGATATCACCCTCAGGTGCAGCCGCAGGCGGGAATAATGCCGAGTTAGCATCTGAGGATTCCTTGCCCATAACGTCGGCCTTTGTTCGAGTTGCTCTGCGGAGATTGGAAATATGTTCACGCTTGACGTGTTCTTGTAATACCCGTTAATGAGTGTCAGAAAGAAACCGCCAAATACCTTTTGGCGTCATGCGTCACTTCGGTGTGAAAACCACAAACCAAACTGGTGGTGAGATGTCACGTTTGTTAAATGAAAGACTCAAAATTATCGATAAAACTAACGTTTGCAAGAAAGAAGCTTCAGTTACAACTGCGACCTCCATATGTTTGAGTAAAAATCATAAAGACTGACTCAGTTTTAGAGATTACATATGTATTTTTTTCCCATAATAAACTCATGCTTCCTTTTTTCTTTTTTGTCTCGCCTACTTCAGGGGCGGGGTGCTCCCCACAATGCTAAATGCTAAATGCTGTTAATCCTGCCCCAGGGCCCCAGACAACAGAAATACAAATTCGCAGCTGCTTTAATTACCAGCTTTCAAAAACACAAACAATAAAATGGCCCAGATGGAGATGCTGCTGGAAAACAAACAACCTCTAAGGTTAGGAAATTAAAAACACAAATCATATTTCATATTCCGCCTATTTTAACTTCTCTTCTTTGGCTGCATGTTAAATCCAGAATTTAAAATTCTCCTTCTCATCTAAAATCCTAATAATCATCTCCATCATCCATCAGTGATGTTGCTGTAGGTTTACGCTGCTTTCTTCTCCTACTGCTCTCCAATTTGCATTATTTGTTATTTCAACTGTTAATTTCATGTTTTCTGTTATTTCCCTCCATAGAGAGTTTTTTGTATAATTCTGTTAGTTTTTAGAGTATGTTTGCTGGTTCTTATTAATTATTATTATTAAATGTTGTTTAGTTTTAGTTTAATTATTGTAGTAGTTTTAGTTTTTTCATACTTTGTAGAGTTTAAGAAGGTCAAAGTATTGCGACTATATTTATGTCGATTGAGTAATAAATAGTCAAAACAAGATAAATTTCTCAAAAATCTCTATTATTGCTTAACAATAATTGATTCTGGTGTTTCTCCCAACTTTTGCTGTTGAGCGCCGTAATTTGCTGACTTAAATTAAATTTTACATCATTTTGAAAGTCTAACAAATAGATTCATAAAAACAAAGAAAGGATATCATAAATATGATTTCAGTATGCTTAGTTAGTTTATAAACGCTTAATACAGCTGTAGATTATACCCAATAATCACTGTTTTTATTTATTTCAGTTAACAAATATGTTTTCTCTATTTCAGTTTTCTTTATTTCATTAGTTTTACTTCATTATAATAAAGGCGTGACAGGATTTTAATGATTTATCGCGTGAACAAACTTATTCATGTGGGATTTTAACTGGATTTCTAACTTAAAGGAAACACGGCCGTAACTTTCTCCAGCTGAACAGAAACAAACCTGAAGTTTTTATCTTTGTTTTGGTTACTACAGCTAGAAACCAGCAACCAGGCCTGAAGTCTGGGTTTAGTGATGGACTTTGACCTTCAGAATCACATAAAGATAGTTACAAAGTCAGTCTTCTATCACTTGAAGAACATTTCCAGAGTTAAAGGACTAATGTTCAAGTAGAGCTACTTCTGATTAGTAGTAAATGGAACATTGGCTACACTGTAAAAATCATTACATTGAGAAAATGTAATCATTTTAGTTTTGTTTTAAAGGAACTCAGTGTTTCAGCTGTTTTGCAGTTTTTTGGAAGTTTGTTCCAGGTTTGTGGAGGATAGAAGCTGAACATTTGTAATGGAAACGCAGCTACTGTCTCGTTCTTCAAGAGGAGATGGACAATAGTGCTTTAACCTTTAGAAGTTGATTGAGAGATACATCTCAGTCACCAAACAAGCTGTGTCTGTTTCACGCTCCAGTAATTCCTCTCGCAGCACAAAGCCGGGCTCTGTTCGGCCCCGACCACCCGAGCCCCGCTCCTGAGCTTTTGATTATATTTTATGAGTCCTAATTGTGACTGACCTGGCCTCCCGGTGGCTTCATTTCATCAGAGGGAAGCCGGGTCCGGTCCCGCCTCCCGGCTGGGGCATCTCTGCCCGTCGGCGCGGCTGTCTGCTGACCTCCACCTTCGCAGGACGGTGAGGGACACGTCTCAAGTTCATCCTCCCCCTGGGTGGCGCGCCTCTCGGCTTACCTCCACCTGTCCGCTGAGGCCGCCGGCTCCTTTCACCCCTCGCCCTCCGGTTTCTCTGACACGCAGCTCCTTTTACAACTTTTGTTTACCAACACCAACCAGGGGAAAACACTGTTCATCAGAGGTGAATCAGCCTCGTCCTGCAGAAACCCGGGTTGCCAGACTGGATTTGGATGAAACGGGTTTGGGCTGCACAAAACATGGCACGTCTAAAGTACAATAACTTGGTAGACCAAGGTTACTGTAGACATATTGCATTTTATTGTTTACATGCCATCCGTAGCCGGGCTGAACAATACCATTAACAAAATGAAACCTGGAGATGGAGGTATTATTAATTTAGTGCCGAGCGCCACAGCAAAGGAAAAATAACGCAGAAAAACCTTTCAAGAATAACTCAAAGCCATTCGTATTATTCTATTTCGTCGCTCTCTGTGTTGACTACGCTACACACAGACTCGTTGCCATAGTAACTGGCTAACAACAGCTGCGCTAGTGTATCAGGATTCAACACCATCAAAAACACTCAGAGAGCAGAACATTCAGTCCATTACAGTTTTATATTTTCAGGCTCAATTTTTAACTGAACAAAAACAACAAGCCGAATTCTGCAGCACATCTACATGTTACAGTCGTCAAAGTCAAGCTAGCATAACTGACCTACTTCCCTATTATTATTTTTTTAGCTAAAACTTTTTCTTGACCTTATTATAAAGTTGTCACAGTGTTGATAATTAGTAGCAAAGCTCTGTGTCACTTTTCTCTTTATAAATCACACAAACATTTAACATTTTGAGCGTTATGCTGACAGTTTAACAGCTAAACCAATCAGGATTGGTGAGCAGCTTTCTGTGCATCACTACAGCTGGATGGTGTCTATAGTTAACAAAATAAAAACGGAAATTGAGGAAACATTTTTAACTGAAATAAATAAAAACAATAATTAATGGAAACAAACTACGACTTACTGGAACTATATTGTGTTTATAAAACTAAAACATCTTGACATTATATACATACTATCCTTCATTTTTGTGTTGATGAATCTATTTATTAGCCTTTCAATCTGATGTGAAATTGATTTGTGAATTGAAATATAACATTTTATATTATATATATATTTATATCTGAAACTATTAACATGAGTTTCATAAGAGGTTGAAATCTGGGCTGATTTTTTTCGGCGGGTTTTATGTCGTGTTTGGGCTGGAAACTGTCAGTCAAACCTGGCAACCCTGACAGCAACTCAAACGTTAGCTCAGAGTGCGGCGGCCGCCACCGCGCTCCGTTTCCATCCTGAAGTCCACTGGCTGCTGCTTTCTTTACTGGTAACATAAGAATGTGAGTCTAACCCTTTATTAAACTGCAGATTCCTCGCTGTTTGCTTAACCTCGAAGTGACTCCAGAGTCACATTTGTTCTCTACAGCGGAAAATGGCCGCTCCTTGACCAGATTCGCTTTGATGGAGTAATGAAAACAAATGAGTGTAACACGATAATTTATTGAGGAGGGACGCACTTTCAAAGCCGACACCGGAGGGCGGAAGGGAGGGCTGAGGTGCAACCAGGGAAACACTAAGCTATGTTTGTCATCACTCTCAACATTGTCTTTTGTACAAATTATTTCCTCCAGTTCACTGCAGAGTATTGGTCTTCTGAGGGGTTTGATTAATCAAAAGGAAGCACAGTTCCATATGCCGTCCACTGACCCACAGTGGATTTCCATCCATACGTCACTGTTCTGCTCCTGGAGTTTTCTTCCTCAAAATTAATGTTTCTATGCAAAAATTAAATAAATAAAAAATGCAATGCATGGTTTTAAAATACGGAGCCTTAAAAGGTATTCACTAACATTAAACTTTCTCACATTTTGCCATCTGACAAACATAAAAATGTATGTATTTCTAGTAGGAGACAGAAAACATTGCAACATTTTAAAGGTGTAATATTAGGTATTTTCCAGACATAGTGCAATTTTATAGCTCAATCAAGCAACTATGTTACCTTCAATTGTTATAACAATGTTGTACATATCAAACATGACTTAAAGGTGACATGATGCTCCCATGAACAGGTTAGGACAGGTTAATGCACGATAACAAACCTGTTCATGACATCCTTTTGCACAAAATCATTCTTAGTTAATGAGATTTTAGTTTCAGAATGAGCTTTTTTATGCCATCTTTTCTCTTTAAATCCAAATAAGCTTCTGATGGCCACGCCCTCCAACTCAACGTTTACACTCGCACATGAAAATGGCTGAAAACGGATGCTCAGTTATACCACCAAACATCTTTGAAAAACAGAAGTGGAGCCTCCTGCACAACCAACAAGAATTTATCAAGTGGTTCCTGGATGGTAAGTCAACAACAAAACATTTGTCTTATCCAGCAGCCATTGTACAGCAGTAAAACCAGCTGACCGAACATGCTGGAGCTCCGCGGGGGTTGCTAGGTAACGGGCTGAGTTTCACTGGGGTTGCTGGGCAACGGCAACATTCAGAAGGATTTTGAACCAGCTCATTTTCCAGATACCAAAACACACTGACTCACTGTTTCCTGTCTGAATGTCTGAAATGCTGCTAGCTGGCAGTTATTAGCCTGGCATTGAGAACAGTAACTGATAAATCCTACTGGCTCAACTGAAACCCAGTCTGAGATAAACAGATGAACACAACCACTGCAACCAGCTTCCCAGACTCTGAAAAGCATCCCGCAGCATATTGCTGCCACCACCATGCTTCAATACTGCTATGGTGTGTTCACAGCAATGTGCATCATTAGTTTCACTGCAAACACAAAATCTTATCAACTATTTTTGGTCTATTTCCTAGAACAAGTGTCTTTGTACACTTGAAATAAGACAAAACTAACTTATAAGTAACTTTTAAGTAAGATATTAAGGTTCATAGTCAATAATTAGCTCGATTGGCAGATTATTTCACTCATAAATTAGAAAAATGTTGAGTGGAACAAGTACTTTTTTGTAACATTAAGAAATTATTAGTGTAGAACATGCTCCTATATCTTGCTGAAAAGTTTCCTATAAGTTAGTTTTATTTATGTAGCCAATAATTTCTCGCCAAAACGTTTAACTTTCTCTCGTGTTTGACTTCTTGTGGGTTTCCTTCAACAGCGATTTTGTTCCATAAAGTCCAGATTTGTAAAAGAAACGACTTTTGTTGAGAGTTTTCTTCATGTTGGTCCATCTTGTAAAACTCCAATAAACTACATTAAAGTCTAAAGTTGTAATGTGACAAAATGAGGGAAAGAGTCACTTTTCAAGCTCCTGCAAGAGATTTTCACCCTAATTCTGTTCTAAAAATGGATGCAGAGGACTTGACCTGATTTTCCATGCATGAATTGACTTGAAGACATAATAAACATCATTTTCTCTGCGTAGACGCTGTATTACCAGCTATTTAGACAGAGTTATTTTCCACATGCTCACCTGTTGTTCTCACTGCCACTCTCTGGCGGTATAATAACATTCCCGCTGGAGAGTAACATCTTAATTCACTCTTATCACTTTTGGTCGTCTGGCTTCCAGTCAAGCTGGGGTCCTAGAGGTGGAATGAGTTTGGCGAGGAGCGAACACACATAGCGGTACAGTTAGCGGAAAAGGAGACGGAAAATTGCCTGCATAAGCAGGAGAGATAGAGTTTCATCGCTGAAAACGCACACTCGTCTTTGGCCGACTTCAAACACTCAATCGGCAATCATTTCTCAATGAGCCCCGGAGGAGCACACTTTAGAGCCGCACCAGACAGTCCGCCGCTTTGTGCGCTCTAATCCCTCACGGTTATGCATCATGGGGAGCCGCCGGTCGTTGTTCAGGCGGAGGTTAACCCCCGGACAGACAGAGAGGAGCTGCAGCATCAGGGAACACTTTCCGCTGGTGCACACTGCAAAAACACAAAACCTTACCAACCAGCTTCTAGTCCAAATATCTGAAAACACTTTAAGTAACACAAAACTAACTCATATGTAACTTTTCAGCAACTTAGCGGAGCTTGTTTTGAGGCAACTTAGAGGGGCAGTGTTATGTAAAATCGAAACGCCTGGGTGGACCTAGCCCCGCCTTCGACACGCAGCTCCTCCTCAGAGCTGCAGTTTCCCCACTCGGCTCCTTCAGACTAGCCAGCAGCAATCAGCAAACACCTACTGAGCTCATTATAGGAGCAACTTCTCAGTGAAACTCTGGTAAAAGCGTTATTAAAGGGTCAATAGAGGAGCCATGTTGTGATGACTTCCTGAAGGCGGAGCTTCAGAAAGAGTAGGAGTTTCTTAAAGAGACGGGGACCCAATTTAAAGGTGTTAAATTATGAAGTCAAATTTCTTTTGCGTCGTATATAACAATAACTGAAGTTAACATTAATGATGCAGTAAAAAAGCACTATGTGGCTGGGATAATACTGCCCCTTTAATGTTGATGAACTCGTACCACTAGTACTTTTTCATCAATATTAAGGAATTATTTACTTACAACAAGCTCCTATATCCACCTGAAAAGTTACTTTTAAATTAGTTTTGTCTTATTTCAAGTGTGCTGAGATATTTGCAGTTGAAACTAGACCAAATACACTTGGTGAGATCTTGTGTTTTTGCAGTGCAGCTCTGAAATTAACATTGTCTTTTGATGTGGAGGCTAGATGGATGCAAATGAAACGCGATCCCATAAATGGCTTCTCTTCTGCCTCGTTAGGCTCTAGGAGAGGCTGGACTGAGACCTGCTTGAATCACACATGTGACCGCTCCACTTCACAGACACACAACTGTCTTCCTTCAACTCCTCTCTCACTCCCACCTTGATTGTGTCCACATTGCTTGGGAAAAAATCCAAACATCACTTAACCTGGCTGGTGGAGGAGTGTGTTTGTGCGGCGAGGAAAATCTCCAGGCTCTGACTGCGTCTCATTAATGAGAAAAGATGAGCGTTCCCCTCTGCAATTAAGAGTCAATCTCCTGCATTAGCTCACCGCCCCGCGGCCACACACGCAGCACAAAGACAACAGGCCGTCCTCTGTCACTCATTTCTCCCACGATAGATTAAATTAGACGCTCACCTGCTGAAACCTAAACTTGGACAAGGAACTGCTGACATTTGATCATTTCAAAGAATGAAACAGTCAAAATAATAAAAAAATAAACAGATTGAATCACCTTTAAAGAAATGTATATTTATACAGGTAAATGATTGCAGTTGTTGGTACACAATACACAAAGAATACACTGAGAGAATAAGTGAAAACATACACTTTTAGTACTATTACTGCAAAAAAGCACAAAATCTTACTAAGTATTTTCGTCTAGTTTCTAAGGTTGTTTTCCCACCTGATAGTCCGGTAGGCTCAGATCAATTCAAGGACAAAGTTGCAACATTTGTTACATTTTTTTTCAGCTGCTGCGGTTCGCTTTCTTGTTAAAAAAAACACCAAATCCTTTGAAAAATCTGTTCACCTCCTCGCCTGTGGGGGCGCTGCATCAAGAAGAACTGAAGGAAACGACACAAAGTCACTGAAAGCCACTGAACGCAACTTTCTTCTCTGCAAAATGTAAACATAAATGGAGAGGCATCAGACTTCAGTGGTGGTGGGATTTAAGAAACCACAAATCATTTGTCCAGCCAGCGCTAGACTTCCGCATTTTGTTTTGGCTGAATTACCCAGAATGCCCTGCGCTGTAGTCCACTTCCTCTTTCTGGACTACGTTCAAATACGCATTCGACCCGCATCAGAGTTCACCTCAACTGTACCGAGAAAGAGGTTTACAGGCGGACCAGAGTTCACGTTTTTGGTCAATTACGCATTTACACCTTCCCATACGAACTGGATCATCCAGACAAACGGACTGGAGTCGGATTAAACCGGACTGGTATGAATGCACCTTCACTTTTGTCTTATTTCAAGTAACTTTCCAGGAAGAAATAGGAGCTTGTTTGTAGTAAATAATTCTTGAATATTGAATATTTGTTGTTTGAAAAAGTTGTAGTTCCACTGGCAGATTTTTACACTTTACAACATTTTTCTTATTATAAGTGAAAACATCTGCCAGTGGAACTAGTACTATTGTTTTAATCTATATTCAAGAATTAGACTTAAATGAAGCTCATGTCTCTTGCTGAAAAATTACTTTTTAGCTGGTTTTGTCTTATTTCAAGTGCACTAAGATATTTGCTCTAGAAAGTTGGTAAGATTTTGTGTTTTTGCAGTGCAGCTGAAGCAGCAACACATAAAAAGGTTTTACTGCCATTCAGGTCAGGTTTCTGCCACTCCTACCGTGTGAACTTCAGGTTTTCCAGTTTTGCTGCTACACGCTTTAACTGCTGCAGGTCATGTTGACCCCTTTTCCTCACTCTGCTATTTGCTCCTGTTCCTCTTCATTCATGCATTATTTGCAATTACTGCTGTCATTAACTTTGTGAACTCGCTTTGTTTTTCTCTCCCACAGAAAGTATTCGTAACTCTGAGCTTCTGTGCTCAGCCTCGTATCTGTTCTCCACAAAACTGTTGAGGGAAATATTGCAAGTTTACTAAGATTTTTCTGTTTGCCTTTTTTTTCAAATTTAGTATAAAAATTTTTTCTTTTGACACAAAAGAGAAAGTAATCTATAGGTACAAAGAAATCAAAATTAGTTTATGAATAAGATTTAGGGTAAAATGTATTGAATCCTTTGTGGAAAAGCTTTTCTTGTTAGTAAAAACTTTAAAGTTCCTTCTAGTCATAAACAATTGAAATTAGAAGTTTACGTTTGTGCATATTTTTTTCTCATTGTCTTACATCAGAGCAAAAGTCTCTTTTTTCGAACAGTTAGAATTTAGAAAATTATTTCTATTGGAAGACATTATTAACAATACCTAAAATCCCAAAAAGGGCAAACATAAAAATATAATTAAAATAAATATAAATGTTTTTCACTTTATCCATGCTTTGTCACTTTACTTGCAGAAGTTTGCAGACTGGCAAAGCTTACAGAGTTCCAGTGAATAAAAAATATATATTTTCTATAGTATATACAGCTCTGGAAAAATAAGAGACCACTTAAAATCATCAGTTTCTCTGATTTTACTAATTCCAAGCAAACATTTTATATTCATTTGCATAAAATGAGAAATGGTCAAAGTAAGGGAAAAGATGCTTTCAGACCTCAAATAATGCGAAGACAACAAGTTAATGTTGATTTAGAAACAACAATACTAATGTCTTGATCCAGAAATCAGTATTTGGTGGAATAACCGGGAGGTTTCCAATGGGGTTCAGTGCAGTGGCCTCTTCATATTTTCCAGAGCTGTAAGGGGAAATTAGTGCATTATTTATCGCAGACTTTAATGCCACAAATAATACCTTAATCTGAATTTTCCCATGTACACACAAACAAAATGCAGGTTTCTTAAATCTCCACCTTTTTAGATAATCGTATTTGGTGATATGAAACTGAGTTTCTGTGTGGATGAAAGGCCAAAATGCTGAAATATGTATTTGTTTTCCTCGATGTTACAATGCGTGTGGATATATAGTACATTCCCCAAATCATGTTCCACTGACATATCTACGAATACTAAAAGGTAACTGCAGGTATTTTTTGTTTTGTTGTTGTATTTTCTTCAATGCCTTTCACTTCCTTTTCCAATCAATTTTAATCTCAAATTATGCTTTTAAATCTGACAATTTCACCATAGCTGACATACTGCAGACGTAGACACCACTAGAAAGGTGTTTTTCTGTTTATTATGTTTCACCCTCATGATTCTGGAGGACCAGAAACCCAAACAGAGCCATTGAATGGAGTGGCTGCAATGGTCACGGGGTTTTCAAGAGTCTACCAGAAAATGAGAGACAAGTGGAGGAGAGTGAGTTGGGCTGGGCTGGCATAATGAGTGACATATTGTGAAATCTTTACCTACAAAGCAGAGTCTTCTTCCATGCAAATGAGACTCACTTGATAAGGATCTGTTTGATGGGACACATGCGGAATACGAGGCAGCTAATTCCCTCATTAGTATTCAACAGAGCTGATTGGCAAAGACTGGCGAGGGAGCCAGCCGGAGAGCATTTCTGCAAAACCCAATATTGATTTGTTTAATGGTGTCAGGGAGTCAAAAATCACAAATCTCCTGTCGATTGTTTATGAGGCTGTTTAGCGGGCCAATAGATGCCCCTCGCTTAATTAATACCTCATTACGGCGATGTGATTATATGCTTGAACTGTTAATGGGGCCCCTGAATTTCAAAGACCACCATAAAAGGTGTTTTGACGAACGGAGCTGGGGAAAACGCCATATCTGATGAGCCTCGGTGCGTTTGTGGATGTGAGGAATCTTTTGTTTGTTTCCTCTGGATTTTGTGCCCAAATTATTCACAGGGCAGCAGCGCTTGAAGGCGCAACATTTCTCTTTGTTGCACTCATTTCGCTTTTTATTACTGGGCGTCTGTGCAATCAAAAATACCCGACATCTATGGAAGACCTTTCTGACATACAATCTGTTTCGTCTGACTATCTGTAATCCATCCATCCATCCAACCATCCATCCATCCATGTCAGAAGGTGATAGGTGGGCTCACCCTGAACAGGTCACCAGCTCATCACAGTAAATAATAATATAATCCTGTTCATTCTGACTAGTAAGAACAACGATTCAAGAGATCTCAAACTACATCAAATTGTGATTTGATACGTCAGTCTACATTTTGCTACGTGATTCAATGTTTTACTACGCGAGTTCATGCTTTGCTTCGATTGACAGCGAAGCGACGGAGGCGGCTGCAGTTCACATAAGTAAAGCACACAGAGCCGATCTGAAGGGCTCTTCATTTAACTGCCCATAAAGAGAGTGATAATGGCTCAGGTTTATGAGGACTCAGCCCAGTAAGGAAGGCTTTTACAGCCTCGGCTGCTGTTGTTGTTATTCCCACTGTTCCTCGATGGCCACTAAAGCGGAAAAATGGATCCGCTCTCTGGGCTGAAACATGAAGCTGGGCTTATTCTCCCTCTCTTTCTCTTTTTGTGTGAAAGGCGCCCAGGCATTTGCCTGCATGGTTATGGAGTTAAATGCTCAGCTCCATGGCTGGGTCTGCATACATCCCCCCTCCCGTCTATTTCATTCCCCCTGACAGGATTAGCAGGTCTCCAGTGTTAGAAATACATTAAGTGGACCTTTGCAGTCACTTATTATGCCTGATTATGCAGCTGGAATGGGGAAGGTAGGCTCTGTTTGTAGTTAAATAACTTCTCAGATGCTTTTCTCTTCTTTTTTTTTTAACAGCAGCAATCTTCAAAGCATGAACGGGTCAGCGGCTCAGGCACAAAGCCGAGATTGATTTCCACCCTCCTACTCTTTGTTCCCGTGATTTAAAGAGGACAGGTTCTACTAAATTAGTTTGTCTGTGTTATTAATGGAATAGCCAATTAAACCCCCCAATACGCCGGTGTCACGGCTAAACAATGCAGCAAAACAGCCGGCTGGCAGCGGCGGGGGTTAATGAAATGGTTAACTTATGCTGATGTATAGATAGGATTAGGATCCATCTGGGCAGCGTGCCACTCCATTAGTGAAGTCTATGCTCTTGAAATACCACAGAGTCCTAACAGCTGTCCGTTTCCTCAACAAGTACGGCAATCTTCGTGGAAATGATGAGTTCTGTGACATCGGCCGACGCTGCAGACGTGCCCGGTTTCGGCTCGCCGTGCTTTGACAGCTGGTTGAGGCAACAATCCGAGTCGAAACAAGTGGACGATTGAGGCGGTCTGAGAACGTTTTCCATGAAATCAGCAGAGGCGGCTGTGATTGACGGGCGGGAAAGAGAAGAAGGAAATATCATCAGGAATCATGTGTTGCTATGTTTTCCTGACAGAAATGAAGGTTGGGGGTTCAGTTATGAAAAGATGGAGTTGTTTTTTTCTGTTTTCAGCTGCATCAGATCTCAGGTGGTCCAGAACTAGAAAGTACAGCGCCGCCAAATTTGAGTATTTTCTGTAACTCAAGAAACCTGAACAGCCTGGCCTCTTATTTCTTATCCACCCATTTTATTAAGCCTTTAATGCTATAACATAATGTCCATAATAGAGCGTTTCATAAAACCTCTAAGAAAAAAAAAAAAATCACATTTTCATCTCTAAAATACTCCAAAAAAACACAGATATGTTTTTTTTTTTTTTTTTTACGTTATCTACAGTAAAAGCTCCAAATGTAACTTTTGTAAAATGTTTTTTTGATATATATCTAATATAAGACAGATAATCTCTGAGCTACTACTACAATCTGAAGAAATGAACCGGTCCCGATCAAAAACAACCAATCAGAGCCAGGAGGAGGGTCTTAGCACTGCCAATCATGTTTGTGTATGTGTTGCTCAATGTGCAAATGGTAGAGAAACCACTTACTGTTCCAGGAAAACCATTTATCCACCGTCATGCTAACTAACTTTAGCATTAAAGGCCGGCTCCGGTGTAGGTAACTAGCTTTAGAGTAGCAGAAAGGAAGGCAGAGGGTGTGAGCAGCACATACACAAGCATTACAGACAGGTTCACTCAAAGTGTAATCTGATTATTTATCGCAGTTCTCATGGATACGTCACACTGAGGTGGAGGTAAAACCAAAAAAGCATTATCTGTATGCAGTGAGTTTGGGAACACAACCGCCTACAAATGGCTGAAATGTGTTAATAAAATGCTTATTCCTGCCTTTTTTTATACTTCAAACACCAAATGTACCTTTACATCCATTAATAGGCACAGTGGAAACCGTTTCTGAGCTACGACAGAAGCTCTTCGGAGTACAGCCAACAAAATGGCGCTTCTGGATTGGCTGCTTTGAAAGCTTCAGTTATAATTATGTCTCGATATTTCATCTTCTCAAACTGCTTTTTCCTTTCTAATAATTTAGATATTCCTTTGGTAAAAAATTTATTTGCTACTTTTCCAATAATAATTTGAAGTTACATTCCACTGAAAACTGAACTGCAAGTAGTTCGGGATTCACTGTATCTGTATTTTGACCTGCAGATGGAATAATAAGCAGTGAAATCTTCTTTTAATTTATAATCAGACAGATTTCTATGCATTGTGTTCATCCATGCGCCCCCCAAACTGTGCCGCCCTGGGCAGTGTGTCAAAAATGAAAGATTTGAGTTTGTGAATTCGTTTTTTTTTTCTCGTCACCACTCAGTTGGTGTAACGTTTGAGAACTTTGATTTTCTCCTTCATTGTGTTTCTCTTTCTTTACCAGCGAGAAACACAATGGAGAAAATTTGTTCAGTTAAACGACTGAAGACATTTAACGTTCCTGCTTCAGGTGGAGAGAAACTAGCCAGGATGTGCATGAAATCTCAGCATTAAGGGGGATGATCCACCTCTTCTGGAGCGAAAAACCAACTAAAGGCATCAGACAGAGCGAGAGAAAAGGTGTCTTTCTCACTAGATGGCTGTTATACTGACACATTGTGAATAAAACTCCAATTTATGGCAATTATCCACGTTGAAGAGACGATTGCAAAGCTAAGCCTCATTTTACCAAACCTTTTAACTGGAATACAGCAGATAACAGGCGAAATACATTTTTACACACACTATAAGTTATGTTTTCTTACTTCTGGGTTAAAAATGTATAAAATTTCCGCCAAACAATTTGGAAATTTTAAGATTAATTTCAGAAACTTTGCAAAAAGAACAAGAAAACTCTGATATTGAAAAGTTGAAAATTTGCTACATTAAATTGGACATTTTTTATTTTTTAGAAAAAAACAAGGACATTTCCGAGTTTGAAAAGTCAAAAATTTCCTCAAAATTTTAAGATTGTCAGAAATTTTCTAAGGAAATTTTTAAAATATTCCAAACGTAATTTTGACTTTTCGACCACAGACGTCTTTACTAGAAAATTCTGAGGTTAATTTAAAAGTTTCTTTTATTGCCAATTTTCAGCTTTTGAAACTCAGAAATTTCGACGTTTCTTCTACAAAATTTCTGAGAACCTCCAAAATTTGATGTTTTTCTAGAAAATGCTCAACTTTTGAAACTGAAATTTCCTTGTTTTTTTTTCTTCTAGAAAATCTGTTAAGATTATCATCAAACGATTTTTGACTTTTGAAACTAGATTCATTAAAAACTGCTAGTCTTTTGTAGCAAATTTTGAACTTTTGAAACTTATAAATTTCTGTTTTTTTTCTAGAAAATTTCTGATATTAATCTCAAAATTTCTGAGTTTCTTTCTAGTAAAATGTTCAACTTTTGAAACTTAGAAATTTCTGTGTTTTTTTTTCTTAAAGAAATTGAGGGACTAATTTAAAAACTACATTTTTTTGTCAGGTGTCCACACCTGCTTCATTTATTATTTTAAATCCATTTTGGCCCTGATTTGTCGTCACTGAATCGGGATTCTCTGTAAAATCAGAATTTTTCGGCGCCTCCTCACCGCCGGACCAGCTGACGGAGCGTTCTGGTATTTCTTAGCGGTGAGGTCACACTGGGCCTCCACACATCACACACCTCGGGGCATCTGAGTCCGGACCCGTCACATCTGGCCCTGAAGACCAGCGACCGCCCCCCCACTGCTCAACATGCACCACTGGTTCCCATTTAACACCTGTTCGGCCTAATTTCCATTTTCGGGGACGCTGCGGATTTCAAATCATTTATCACTTCCCAAAGTGCTTCCACATGTGCGCTCGCCTTTTCCCAGTGTGCAGGGTTCTCGCCTCCGGCCAACCTTTTCCAAATGTATTAAAATTCAGTTTGGCCCAAAGAAGTTCAGACACTGATGTTTCATTGTGGTGATGTCTGGTAATTATTAGCCTAAATTACAGCTCCAGCATGTGACTTGACAGGCCGGACTCCATGTTTAAAATGAGAGATGGGGCGACGGAGGTAGGCCCAAGGTGGTCTGTCACGCTTTGTGCGTTTCTGAAACTTCTCCCCCCTCTGCAGCCGATGTCAGTCAGAACGAAGCCGCTCCGTCGCCGTGGAAACACTGGTGTGGTTGGAGGCCTGCTGGGTGAACGCCGCTTTCCGCCATGTCAATCTCCGACGCACGACAAACTCCAGCTGGAGTCCGGTTGATATTTAAGGTCAAAGTTCACATTGTGACACCAGGATTAGATCTCAAAGTGGGAAACCATTTGAATAAAAGTTAAATCAGATTATATTCCAAACTGTTTAAGCCCAACAGCGCGACTGGAGAACGTAATTGGTTGTGACAAAAAATTACAATGGGACTTCTGAATGAAAGACGCAGTTTAATTTGAAACAGGGTTCGTAAATTTAACTTTTCAAGCATTTTCAAGGCAACATCTCAAACTTTTCCAGCACCACACTTTTGTCATTAAAAATAATAGAAATGAACTGAAGAAAGATGATTATGTATTATTGCTGTTATTATTAATATCTTGTAATAATATTCTACAGAAGGGACAAAGTAAAATAGAATGTAATAAAATTTTACGTTTTGAAATATTTTATACACGTGATAGGACTGAGAACAAAACACTAACATTGTTTAATGTATAAAATATGAACAAACCGTTATTTCAGCTACACAGATCAATTAGTCATTGAGTCATTAAGAATAATCAATACTCAATACTTTAAAACGATCCAAACAAATCTTGCTAATGTAAAGACTTTCCTACTCAAATTAAATACTTAAACCCAAAATACAAAAAAAGTTAGAAAGTTACTGGTCTGCTTAAAAACCTCAGTCTGAGTTTGGTTGAAGTGAATTCTGGTGTGGTTTGAATGCATATGTGAATGCCAATCGGATCAGAGACCGCTCCAACACAAGGAAGCGGACTACAGCGCAGAGCATTCTGGGTAAATACAACCAAAACAAACATGTGAGTCTAGCGCAAGCCGGAGAAACGGCTCCTGGTCGTTTGCCAAGAACCTCTGAAATCTCGAACTACTCCATTTTTATTTAGATTCTGTTGCCTTCTTCATGTCGTTTTCTTCAGTGGTTCTTGGTGCAGCGCCGCCACAGGCGAGGAGGGGAACAAGCATTTCAATTAGTTTAGTTTATTTGACACAACGAAGCGTGAAAGAAAACCAGGTGAAAATTTAACAAATGTTGGTATTTTGGTTCCCAACCGAACCAAATCTACTGAATTATCAGATATGAAAACACTTAGATTATTTTCCAAAAAGTTACTCAAGGAAGTCTAACTAGCTGCGTAATTCATGCTTGAATTTTTTTTCCAAAATGGCCGAATTAAACTGTTTGGAAGAAAAGAGTGGGTCAAAATTCACAGAAATAAACAAAACCGTCGTTCAGAAACTGCATTTTGTTTTTCTTCAGGTGATTTTTGCATGATCCTAAAATTAAAACGAAGAAGCAACAAAAAACAAACAGAAACTGAAGACATTTGTGAAACAGTTTTCCCAGCACTGTCGTAAACAAATGGAAAATCAGTAAATGAAAAGTTCCCAAATACAACAGATGAAAACACAGCAGGGGTCTAATTGTGTCGCCATCAAATTAAATAATAAGCAAAATTCAATTGGATTAGAAACTTATCATCAGCACACTTTTCATGTTCAAGGGTATTTGGTACAGACTTGGGGAGAAAAGATATTTTCATAAACACACAGGAAAAGGAAAATTGTTTAATCTAATTGAAAAAAGGAAATTAGTGTTTACAAAGAAAGATTTTTTTTTATTTCTGAGGAGCTGAGCTCCTTCTTCAAGTGGGGAATGTATGAAACTGTGCTGTAAGTGTTCTTAATTAAAGTAGGCTGTGAAAATGTGCACTAATCAGATATGGTTGGTAACAAAGTCCATGAAATTACTAATTAGAATTTCATTAAAAGGTAGCGCTTTATCATCTGAGGAAATCGTAACCTTTAAAACGCTTTCAGGAAGGCGGTGAGCCTTTTTTAAAAGACACAAACCGACGGCTTTTGATGTAATATCTCATTTAGGATTTGAGCTAAATTGAACCATTTAAACATGTCATTGTTTTGCACGTAATTTATCAGACTAATTAATGGTGGTTATTGCCTGGGTTGGAACACCAGGTTCCAGCAGGAAGAGATCACACACACAAAAAACATTTTTCCTAGTAATCAACGTTAGCATGAAGAATATTCTCAGTTTTCTATTATTGTTCTGCTTTTACCTGATATTATTAAATGTTACAACAATACAGAGTCTTGCAAGAGTGTCCATTAAAAACAAATAAACTGTGGGAGGAGGGTTTGAAAAGTCAATGCCAGACACAATCTCATACAGTTCAAAACAATATAGACTCCATTATTCGAGGGAGAAGCTGAGCACTTTCTTTACTAGCGTGTCTCCAATTTGTAATCGTTGTCGGGCTGCTTTTGGTAACTTGACACACGTGTTCAGCTTCACTCATTTTGGAAGAACATTTTTATTTTTTTTTCGACAGCTTTTGGAAAGAAATGGGACCCAGAACCACTTATTGCCATCATCGGGGTCTCCAGTGCTATGATACCAGCCACTAGAAATGAGAAAATGGCAGTTTTGTTTGGTACGGTGATTGCTAAAAGGTTGGTTTTGAGATTTTGGAAAAAGGACTTTGTGCCCACATTTGATCTGTGGTTGGGGGAACTAGCAAATACTCTGCATCTGGAAAGACTGAGATATTACAATGAAGATAAAGTCACTATGTTTGAGAAAATATGGGACCCTGTACTAAAATTCCTTCAATGAAAGATTGTTAATGACAGACCCGCCACTGCTTAATATCTTGTATAACTGTCTTTTTTTTCTCCCCTCTTTTATTCTTGTGGAGAGGTTTGGATAAATTTGTGGTGTATTTATCATGTTGTCTTGACTGTGTAAGTGTTTTATGATGTGCCGATTTGTGCGGGTAAAGGATGGGTGGGAATTTGATCTGTTATGTTAATTTATGTATGTCAATTTGGAAAAATTTAATTAAAAAAAAAAAAAAAAATCAGTATATTTGGTGTTTTATATGATACGTCTGCCAATTATCATTGTGTTCGAATAAGTCAAATTGGACAGATTTTCCAAGTTCTGTCACATATTATCAACCGTTATTTATAACGGCCTTTAACTAGGCCATTATAACATACAGAATGATCTGAACTAGACATGTTCAAAGTGAGGTTTCTGATTAATTAGACTATTGTTTAAAATTGAAGGTTATGCCTGAATACACATTAACATGAATCCAACATGTAACAAATGGATAAAATAAAGCATAAAATATTTCATTTCAGCGAGAAATTCAGACATTAGCAAAAATCTGTTAAATTAAAAGTTATGGATTTTATACAAAGTATCAGTTTGCTCAAGACAGTAGCTTTAGTAGGACATCACATTTGTATTCAAACTTCAAAAACGTGAATTAAAGAAGCCGTGTATTAGAACGTTTTATGCTAGCCTAACTAGCCTCGCTTATTGGAAAAATATCACCTTCTTCCACTTTTGTTGTTCCAGTTTTGTATGTTTAGTCTAGTTTCTACTACAAATATCTTAGAATATTTAAATAAGACAAAATGAACTTATAAGTAACTTTTCAGCAAGATATAAGAGCTTGTTTTAAGTCATTTTAACATTAATACAACGTCCTCGTTTTCACGCGTAACCAGACATTTTCCCACTGTTTATCAATATTAATAAATTACTGATCCTATATCTTGTTAAAAACTTACTTCTAAGTTTGTTTTGCCTAAATTCAAGTGCACTAAGTTAGTATTTATGTGTCAGAGGATAAGAGTTAACTGGTTACAGAATCTCATCTTTATCTCTCTCTGCAAAACACAAAATCTTACCAAATATCTTTGCTTGGTTTCTAGTGCAAATATCTTAGTACACTTAAAATATGACAAACTAGCTTACAAGTGACTTTTCAGCAAGAGATGGGAGATTTTAAGAAAAGAAAAAGTTCTAGTTCCAAAAATATCTTGTTATAAGTGAAATAATCTGACAGTGGAACTAGAACCTTTTCATAGATATTAAGGAATTATTGACTTAAAACAAGTTCCTATATCTTGCTGAAAAGTTTGTCGTATGTTATTTCAAATGTACTAAAATGTTTGTAGAAACTACACAAAATACTTGGTAAGATTGTGTTTTTGCAGTGTTCCATTTCACTTTCTTTACTTTGTCGTCTGTCACATAGAATCCTGATATAAGATCTTAAAGTTCATGTTTTCAACCTGACAAACTGTGAAAAAAGAAGTTTAAAAATATTTTAAATGAATTTTTCCTCCAATATTGCACAGAAAAGTTATCCGGTGCTCCTTTGTTTCCCCTGAGTCATGCGGCGAGTCGTCCTCATGACCTCCAGCCTGATTGCGATTCCTGCCATCAGTCGGTCAGGATGGACTGTGTTAGTCGAACGGATCATGTGTCGCCACTCAGGCCTGTTTATCTGAAGGACAAGCGCTGGAAGAAAAGACAATCTGTTCCTCGGCTAATGACTCCTTGATTTCAGCGCTGCAGAGTTCACCCTGCGCTACAATCCGGTCCCCGGCAACAGAATTACACGCAAACTGTCGACATTGGGAAGATATGTGTGGAAAGCTGATTAGTTGATAGTTCGCTCCGGTAACACCCATGAGTCAGAGGTGAGTGTGAGTGAAAAGTGAAAAGTAATACTGCAGGTTTCCCCCAGTGTCGTGCCCTCTGCAGATGTTGCAGCAGGAGGGAGTGGAGGTGCAGTTTGGGGTCGAAACTTGTCTGTTGTTTTCCGAGCGGGAAAGGTTTTAGACGGAAATCAGAAAAGTGATCACGCCCTATAAAAATCCAAGGGTTCCCGTTAATCAAACTGCCAGCGTGATGCGAAGCAAGGCATGCTGGGAATGCAGCTGTTTAATACGCCCCGCAGGCTTCATAAACCTAAATACCAGCCATGGCAGCAGCATGCTGCGGTCCAGACTACAGGTGGAAACATGCAGAGGCGGCAGAGTACCCAGAAATTATACTCAACTAACAGCAGCACTACTTCAACATGTTTACTCACGTAAAAGTAAAAAGTATTTGGTAAAAAGGCGACTTTTTAAATGTTTTAAGAAACATTTAAAAATTCCATCAGTTGGACCAAAATATAAAATTACACTGCAAAAACACAAAGTTTTACCAACTAATATTGATCTAGTTTATACTGCAAACATTTTACTGCACTTGAAATAATACAAACTAATTTAAAAGAAACTTTTCAGCAAGACATAGAGGCTTGTTTAAAGTAAATAATTTCTTAATATTGATGAAATAAAGAGCTAGTTCCATTGGCTGATAAATTAACTTATATCATGGGAAAATATCTTGTTATCAGGGAAATAATCTGCCTTTTTTATCAATAGTAAGAAATATTGATAAAATTAAGAGGCTTTTATCAATATAATATCAATATTAAGAGGCTTGTTTTATTTAAAACAAGCCTCTATGTCTTGCTGAAAAGTTTTTTTTAAGCTAGTTTGTATTATTTCAAGTGTAGTAAGATATTTTCAGTATAAACTAGATCAACATTACTTGGTAAGAAATGGGAGCTTGTTTTGAGTCAATAACTATGAAGGTTATAACTATTATTTCACTTATAACAATCATTTTTCTCATGTTGTCAGTGAAATAATCTGCCAGTGGAACTAGAACTGTAATCAATATTCAGACGTTATTAACTCAAAACGAGATCCTGTTTGTTCCTGTAAAGTTACATCAAAGTTTCATTGTGGTTTTAAAGACAACAATGAAACTAATTCATATAAATAATAAAATCAGGCAAAGAAAATCAGTTTCTTTCAATAAAAAACTTCTGAAACTTTAACAAAAACTGCAGGTGTGTGTCTGGGCCTGTTGAAATTTAGCCTAAAACATGTTTGAATCCAGAAGTAGGAGCAGAAATACTTCATAATAAAATTACTCAGGTAGAAGTAAAAAGTAAAGAGAAGTAAAAATTCTCCCAAAAGTTTTTTTTTCAAAAACATTAAAAGTAACTGAGAAGCAGCTTCTGAGTTGTCATTTTCATTACTAATAATGAAATAATGATAAATAAAATAATGATTTTCCAGCTGAAATAAAAGCCAGAGCAGGAGGGATTTTATTGTTCTGAGAAGCGAATGCTGTCGGTTTGATTTGCAGCAAAGCCTCCGGCTCCTCAACTGGACACTAATTTGCACCTTGGCCCGGGTGTCAGCTGGGCCTTAACTTGAGAGAGCGTACCTGTAATTAAAGCAGATGGTCCAACAGAACCTGTTAGGACGCTAACAAAGCAGGAGCTGCAGGTCCGAACCCGGCTTATTTTCTGCTAATGAGGATCTGCTGACACAGTGTGAGATGTTTCAATGAAATTATTTTATTATGCACAAACCTCTATTTACCTGTCTGTCTTCCTTTTTGTGGTTATAGATTTTTCTATGGAACAAAACTCCAATTATTTGTGAAAAATGTGTGTATTTTGTGGTAGAGAACCAACTATGGAACAAACACTGCAAAAACACAAAGTCTTACCAAGTAATTTTGGTCTTTTTCATCAAGCTGTAAAGCTTGTTTTAAGTAAATAATTCCTTAATATTGATGAAAAAGTTCGAGTTACATTGACAAATTATTTAACTTATAACAAGACATGAATGGTGCTTCTCCATGCTTGGTTCTGGTTCTGGATGCAGAGCAGACCAGAACCAGAACCACTAAATGGCGCTAAGCCATTCAGTGATTAATAAACTAACAGCTTTAAAGCTGCAGTATCATCTAAAATCTACTTTTGTGAGCTTTTCATCATGTTATAATGTTATTTCCATACTAAAAACAGACCTGGAGTGTTGCTTTGATCCTTTCATGCATGTTTGAGAAATCATTTAAAACGCTTGATTGGACCTAGCTCCGCCTTCGAGACACAGCTCCTCCCCAACTCAGCTCCTTCAGACTAGCCAGCAGCAATTAGCAAACACCTGATTGAACCACTAAGCTCATCACAGGAGCAACTTCCCAGTGAAACTTTGGTAAAAATGTTATTAAAGGTTTAACAGAGGAGCCATGTTGTGATGACTTCCTGGAGGCGGAGTTTAAGAAAGAGTAGGAGATTTTAAAGAGATAGAGGCCCGATTTCAAGGCGTTAAATTGCAAAGTAAAATTTATTTTAAGTCATATTTGATATATTCAGCATTTTTATAACAAATGAAGGTAACATAGTTAATAATCGCGCTATAAAATGGCACTATGTGACTGGAAAACACGTAGTACTGTCCCTTTAATGCATTTTAATGTATATTTGGCATTTGAAATAATAAATAGATAAAGGAAATCTACAAAACGTTGCCTCAAGTATTTGTGAGGAATTTTGTCTTCTGTTTATCACTGCATGTTCATTGATCTCCGTCGTCTGCTTTCGTTTTTCACTTCGAGTTTTCAACATTTCTCCTCCAGACGTTTCAGTGAAGTAAAAACAAACATGCTTCCAGTGATATTTTTGTTTCTGTTCTTATTAGCTCAACGCCGCAGTCAGTTGCTTATTTGCCTTGTAAGTAATTGTACTTAAATCTCTCCTGAGTACCACTAAAGGCAGAAAAAGCTGTGGTTTGAGCTTATTCATGTATGTTTATAACTGAGCCTCTGCCTGCAGTAGTATTATGTTAGAAGTCATATTTCCCCTTATGGGGCAATAAATAATATCTTTATCTCAAAACGTGTGCTGTAGGGACTTCTCCCTGCACTGCAATGTCCTTGTCTTCTTTATTCAGCTGTGAACTTATTAAAGAGGCGCTTATAATGAAGCCGTGCCGTCAGTAGAAGTGGTTCAGGACTACCGGGTGGACATTTAGGCGATAATCTCCACGCACATGCCAGATTTGACCCAAAAGAACTCGCAGAAGAAAGAAAAATAAAGCTGTGACAGATCAGTGAATTGCAGGCTTGTTAAAAAATAACCCAGCGATATTCCTATTAGGGGCATTTTTCTCTTCGCCACCTCCAATTTTATGTTCCTTGTCTCTAAAATTGTGAGATGTGTTTAACAGCACCACACAGAGATATGCGCTAAATACCAGCTGAGTAACAAAAAAATCCCCATATCTGTCATTAAACGGATCATGGAGTATAATCATCGTTTTACAATTGGAGCAGACGCTGTAAACGTGCATTCAGCAGTCCTGAGCAGCCACTACTCCTCCTGACATGATACCGCCGCTCATAATGCAGCCTGTAATTATCTGCTTCCTGAAGGTGGAGTGGCTTGTGCGTCTTTCATAAAATGCTTTTCTTCTCGTTGGGATTCACCTACATGTTCTGATTCTCTGTCCGTCCACCAGGAAGCTCAGCAGGTTCGGAGCAGCCATCTGGTTAGCAGAACAAAGGCAACACGAAGCGAAACCTACACGCTTTTCTCCACAAACCGCTTCTAGACTCCCCGCTCGTTTTGCCTGGGAGGGGCTTCGTCAAACTCCAGGCTACAATCTGTCGCAACTGTCCACACAAGCTTTTATCAAACTCGTTTTACAGGTGACTTATAAAGTCTATAAATTTATACGTCACCTGCAGCACATTTTTTGCAAAAAATCATTGGATCTGTCTATTTTGAGCTGTTTTAGGGTCTCTCGTCACTTTAAATCCAAATAAACTGCTGCCACGCCCGCCCAACTCAAGAAAGCTGCAAACCACGCAATTAGACCACCAATCTTTGAAAAGCATTAGTAGAGCCTCTTGCACAACCAACAAAAATGAAGGAAGTGTTTTCTGGATGGTAAGTCGACAACAAAACAAATGCATAGTATAGTTGAACTTCAATACAAGAATAAAGTCATAATATTACAAGAATAAAATCAATATTCCGAAAATAAAGTCGTACGAGAATAAAGTTGTAATATGGTAATAAAGCCGCAATAATATGAGAATAACATTGTCGTAATATTTCCTGATTTGTTGCTGATAAGTCCAGCATCATTTCCAGCCCCTCTTAGGCATTGTACAGCACATACAGCATAAAACAAGCTGACCAAACATACTGGAGCTCAGCTTGGGTTGCTAGGCAATGGGCTGGGCTTGCTATGTGAGGGGCAGTTCCTGCTGATTTGTGACGTTGCATTTGAAGGGTTTTGAAATGGCAAAACATATTAACTTATCGCTAAAAAAAGCAACTAGACGTTTTTTTTTAAGTGTTTGGTTTTTTTTAGAAGTAGAGACGCAAATGGAAGAATAAAAACATGCGTCGCCGTGCACATAACATTTGTGTACTTCATAAAATTCGTTCTGATAGAGAACAAAAAGAAATGTTGACCTCTGGCTATTTTTTTCCAATTCACTCCATAATTACATACTTCTTGGGTTAGCAAATATGTTTAAAATGGAAAAAAGTAAAATGGATTTCATAGGCTCTACCGTGAGTAAAATAAAACAACAACAAACATACCACAAAATAAATTAAATCATAAGTTGAAAACTGCTTTTCATTTACTCTGGTTTGTAAGAAACCTGTACTTTTTCACAGCACCATAAATTAATAAAATCAGACTAAGTCCTGCAAAAAAAAAATAATAAATAAAAGAAGCAACCTTGTTTGGGTTTCTTCATTGGTGCTTATGGAAATGGCAAAAAGCAGGGAGGGAGGAGGAAAAAACATTAATTATTAGCCCCAGTGGGATCTCTTATAGTCTGTCTAGCCTGGACAACACCAATTAATACAGCAATTATTATCCTGGCCCGTAGCACAGGGTTGACTAAGCTGGCTCTCCTTCTGACGATTATGGTGGGAGGGGGAGGTGGAGGGTGGGCGAAGAGAGGCTTGCTGGAGTGAGATTATTCATCTCACACTAAACCCTGGCTTTTATGATGCACGGCTGATGGGGAGATAGAGCCAAAGAGTAATTTAGTCTGCAAATTTCGACTCAGCATTACAGCAGCAACACAATCTCCCCGCAGATTAATTTCTGTCGGGTGTCATCTTTTCGGGGGCACAGAGGAGTGCCGGCCTGATAAAGAACGAACCCCCTCCTTAAACTTCAGCAACAAGCTGAACTCTGCAGCGAGACCCCGGATGACAGGTTCAAAGTTCGGAGCGCCGCCTCGGCTCAGATCAAACTCCAGGCTGGTTATAAAGCACTAATTCACAACAAATGTAACCACCATGACGGCGTGTCAGGGCCACTGCAGGTAGAAGATAAATAATATTTCTGGCAAAAAATTTCAGAATTTTCAAAGAAAAAAAAAGTGGAAAATTCTGAGTTTCAAAAGTTGAACATTTTCGACTTTTCAAACTCCGCAAATTTGAAGTTTTTCTAGAAAATTTCTGAGATTAATCTCAAAACTCTATTTTTTTTATTTTTAAATTTCTACAAATCGAAAATTATAAGCTTCTACTTGTATATATATTTATTGTTATATAATTTTTAATTCATAAAAGTAGAGCTTCCTGAACAACCAACAAAACATCTTTTCCAGCAGCCATTGTACAGAGCATACAGCATTAAAAACACCTGACCTGACGTGCTGCAGCTCAGCTTGGGTTACTAGGAAACGTCTGAGCTCTACTGGGGTTGCTAGGTAACGGTACATTCTGAAAGTTTTTGTAACGGCTCATTTTCCAAACACCAAAAAACATAAATTTATTGACAAAAACATAGCTGAGCTATTTTTTTTAAAGCACTGTGGATGATGTTTAGAATCAGTAGAAACAGAAATGAAAGAACAAAAACATGCAAAATGTGAATTTTCTACCTATATTCATATATATTTGGATAGTTTTTGGACTTGAGCGGGTTTGTCTGTGTTGTTTGATCTGGGAACAGTCAGTCAGATCTGGCCTCTCCTGCCTCTGATAAGCCTCCAGCACATGCAGATGTAAGCAATAGCTCCACCTAGTTTCTGCAGCGCCTCTCTCTCTCTCTCTCTCTGTCTCTCTCTCTCTCTCTGTCTCTCTCTCTCTCTCTGTCTCGCTCTCTGTCTCTCTCTCTTGCTCATGCAGCTAAATGAGGGCTTGGATGAGAGAGGAAATAAAACACCGTTCCCCTATTATCCTCCTACTCCAGTCAAATTATCCACTGTGCTCCTTTCTTCCCCGTCATCTCCTTGGACAGCAGAGCTCTCCGTCTCTCTTGTTCTATTTTCTGCGCCTCCCAGAGCCCCGGCCCCGCTCCCCTGCTGTGACAGCCCCTAGCAGGAGCATCTTGAAGCGCACATTCCCGCGTCTCCCCGCAGCCGGTGTAAAATCTGTGCTGACAGCCAGTGAAAACAACACGGATGCTTGCATGTTATCTTGACACGGCCGCGTTAAGCCGCGCTCTCGCGATGCTAAATGGTCGTCATAAACCTTTTAGGATGTGCGCAGCCCAGCGTGGACTTTTGTGAACATTGTGCTGTGTAATATGAGGACTCAGCTTTCACAGCTGTGTTATTAAGACAATGATAATGTTCAAAAGAGAACCGGCAAGGTGTTTGGGTAGATGCACATTGTGCCACTTTTTGAATTTTTACAGCACTAAAACACACTGCTGACGTCTCGCTTTGTGTGCCTTAATCTATTTTTTGCTTTTCTGTGTCGTCAATCGGCAAAACAATTACAGTCCACAGGATCTTGTCTAACAAGCCCTCGTGCTACTAAGAATGATTAGATGGTGGGTATTACACGAGGAACCCATCTCTGGATTAGCGACGAACACAATAAATTCAGAAATAAGTGGAGGAAAATGTACATCCCTTTCATGGAAGACGCTTAGGTGACTGCTGCCACCAGAGGATTTGTCAGCATAACACAGGATCTCGAACAATAATGTGCGTGCGATAGGACACCGCGGAGCACATTCACAGCCCAATTCGCCGGCTGTTGTGTAAATGGATTTCATCCGCCATGATTCCGAGCGAGGAGGCCAGAAAAAGGATGCTGTTCGGGTTTCATCATCGTTTAGTCGAATGCATTCAACCGTTCTCACTTTCATCTTAAAAAACGCCACTTACAGGATGTGGGGGAAAAATCCCTTAAAATTAATCCATTCTTTATTTTGGAGGAGTGAAATGTTACGAAATAAGGTGTTAACATCATCCTATAACATCCTCAACATTATCCTAATATTGATAAAACTGTGTTTTCAGTGTGCTTAAAGGTGGCATATTATTATTCCTTGAACAGCTTAGGATGGGTCTATGAACCATACAAAACATGTTCATTACATTTTTTGAACAAAATCATTCTTAGATTTTAGTCTGTTTTATGGCGTCTTGTCACTTTAAATCCAAATAAGCTGCTGCTGGCCAAGCCTTCCCCAACTCAACGTTTACACTCGCTCGTGAAAATGACTGCAAACTGATTTGCATTCATGCAAATGTATACCTTTGAAAAGCAGAAGTGGAGCCTCCTGCACAACAAACAAAATGCTTGTCTTTTCCAGAAGCCATTGTGCAGCACATTAAGTGGTGAAAGTAACTGACCCAAACGTGCTGAAGTTGTGTTTGGGTTGCTAGGTAATGGGCGGAATGCTGTTTGGGTTGCTAGGTAACCGGCGGAATGCTGTTTGGGTTGCTAGGTAACCGGCGGAATGCTGTTTGGGTTGCCAGACCAGTGTCTGGTGATTTGTGATGATACATTCTGAAGGTTTTTAAACACCAAAGACATTAAGTTATTTCCAAAAACAGCTGGGTGGGATTTTAAGCACTCAGGCTGTTTTTAAAAGCCGCAGAAACCCAAATGGAAGTACAAAAATGCGCAAAATCTGAATTTTGCATAATTGGAACCACTAGACATAAAATCACCATTTCTGAAAGCTCTCATAGTAACAACAGAACATAAAATGCAGATTAGCTTCACAGTTATATAGATCACTGATAATTGATGATTAATTTGAAAACTTGAAAGAAAATGTTTTGTACCTCAGAAAATCAACATGGTGCCATGTTAATGGCTTTCTGGAGACTTTTTTTCTGCTTTCTTCGCTTTCTGTGTCATGGAAAGATTAACTTGGGACCTTGTCCTGCCTAATTTCTCACAGTTACAATTCTTTTAAACTTTTTTAATTCCACACCTTCCTTTCTTGAATCACATGACATTATACATCTTAAGTTTACACAACTCAACTAACTTGATCATTGTGAGTAACTTTACTGTAAAACCTAACTAGTTCTCCTTACTTAAAAAATGCAAACATGTTGTCTTTTATCAAATTGAGTAACATTAACCTGTGCAATTTTAGCGAGTGCAACTTAATAAGTCTGATTATAATTTACTTAACACCCAAAGTTTTTTAACTAGATACTACTTGTAAAAAAAGAAATCAACTTCATTGAAATATTTACTGCTTTCTGTTTATTTTTCTGCTCAAACTTTCACAGAAAACAGAGAAAGCAGTGATAAATTGCTCATCTTAAAATACATTTTTGTGTCAAATAATTAGTTGCGGCTGCTGGTGGCACAATGCATTGTGGGAAATCTTATTGGCTAATCCAATATTCAACTTAAATAGATTAACTTATCAAGCTTTTTTAAATCCAAAAGTCTACGCCACGTGTTCAGGATGAATACAAACAACAAGTTGATGAGAATTAAGTTACTTGAAATGTTTTCTTGAGCAGAACGTTTTGCCGTTTTCTGGCAGGAGCGTCTTTTATTGGCGGCGGCGCTGTGTTGGGTTTCGGCCTCAGAGGGGAAGGTGTTGTCATTGTCGCTGTTTGGTGTAGGATAACCGCTCTACAGCAGCTTGTAATTAGAGTGGCAGAGATGTAATGAGGGTGCAAGATTCCTGCATCCGAAGCTGCTGCCAAACTGGAGCAGAGCCGGCCCAAACCTTTTAGGGGCCCTGAGCAGATTTTCATTTGGGGCCCCCCACAATAACAGGTCAATACCAGATGCCTCATCAGACTACTCTAAACGTGTGATAAGTAATAAATCAATAAAACTGAATAATAAAAGTCTTCAGTCTGGTCCTTTTGTCTCAACTATTCTTTTTCTTGCAGGACAATTTTGTTTACATAGACTTCATAATTCATTTTATTTGATGTTTCTGTTGTTTTATTATTTTAAATATTTAATATGCCAAATTTATTTATAAAGTACCTTTAAAACTGTTGCACCAATTGTATTTATTGTACATAAATCAATAAATACACCAGTTCAAATAAAACTAGTGTATTTAGTTTAATATTGTACAACTTTATAATATTGTATGAAATAACTTACAATATTACAATAAATCACAAGGACTTAAATGTCGCAAAATAAAAATGGGTCTTAAGAAGCTAGTAGAGCAGACCTAATATAAGGAAGCAGATAAATATCTTCTAGTTCCTGTCTTTAAATATTTATTAGATATTAAAGTTGATCCATCTTTGAGAATGTGTTTTTGCATTATCATTATTTCATTACCTTATTATTACTTGAAAATGGTCTCAAAACAACAATATTATCATTTATCACAAAAACCTCTGGGACAGTTTATCATCTAGTAATAAATGTTATTGTGACAGGCCTAAACATGTGACACATTTCTGGAAACTGTGGAGCTGACAGCCATCTTGGTAGGTATCTGCAAATAACTGCTGTGACAGTTGACATGGAGTTGCTATGACAACAATAAACAAGCCACATTCTCTGTCTCCGATGGGTCAATCGTGACAGCAGCAATTTGGTTGATATATTTTCACACATTTGTCAAGAGTGTCAATATAATTTCTTTCTATTGGTCTCAAAGCCAGCTGTGGTTCAGCTATGCTTTGCGCTGTGATTTCCTACCAAGATGGCGGATCAGTGGTGCGGATCCCTTCCGGTTCAGATTTGTGGGAACTATGTATTATTAGCGTGGTTTGTAATTAGCTTACAACGTACTGGTGTTGATAAAGCTGCTGATTTTAACCTTACAGGAGTGGCAAACTTAAAAACAATATTTTGATTTTGAAATACAGAGAGCGGTATTTAAATGTGCCACATTATTTTAACTATTTGAAAATAACATCAGCAGAAAAACACTGAATTTACAGCAAACAAGTTAAGAGATTTAATATCTTATTTTCCTAACTGTGTTAACTGTTGTTTTTCCGAGTGTAACAACATTTACGCATGCTTGCTTTTTGCTCTTGGGGGCCCCCTGCTGGTGTGGGGACACTAAGCAGCCGCTTAAGGAGGCGTGAACGTTGCTGTCCATTTTCTCCAGCTGGTGTTTCATGAAAACTTCTCCAGCATCCTGCAGGGATTCCCCATAGGCGGTGATGATAATAACGATAATGAGCGTGAGGAATAATAATAATTGAGTTATTAAGTGATTCTCCAGTGGCGAACGGAGGCGGCGCTTTGGCTCCAGACCCGCGTAAGACGTGAAAGAATCTTGGTTTACTGATTGACTCGCAGATGAAAGTGTTTGCTCTTCCTGGGTGTTGCTTGAAAACACAACATTTGCTGGCTGGCTCCTCTTTACATGGTCACAGTTTAACCAGTATTCTCAACACACACATATGCGCACGCACACACACACACCTCCTTCTGCACTCTTGGCAAAATGAAAAACTTCTGTCAGACTCAGATTGAAATTTATATCAGTTTGTCAGGCGAAAGCCAAAAATGATCTTACTGCACATTATTTTGATAAGTTTGGTGCCAGAGATAGAGAAGAAATGGAGGAAAGAGGGAGGAAAGCACCCCAGACTCCACACGCCAGATAAGTGCAGAAGCCAAGATTCCTCTCGCCGCTCCATCAGTGAGAGCTCAACCTGACCCTTTCAAGAAAAAAAAGAAAAACCTTTTGCTTGAGATGCTGCTTTGCATAATTTTCTACCTTTAGCCATACATCTGAAATGCACGCAATTTCTACAGGAGAGCAGAAACATCCATCAATCAAAATACTTCATATAAAAAGCTGCAGACGATTCAAAATAACATAATATGAGCAATTATAGATGTATCATATCTGCTGTAAATGATCAGACTTTAAACAAGCATACGATCAATTTCTAACTGTCTCAGAAATTTTATTGTTTTAATGTCTTCATCTGCGTTCTAACTGCCAACCTTAACTTCTTCTCATGTCAGTCACTTTGTGTCAGATGGATGTGACTCATTAAAGCCTGTTATTGATCATTAACCCCATGAAAAGCAGCACTTTCCGCCACGTTGGGCAGCTGCAAAAAGTCCCTCCACAATCAGGTTCAGTTTGTAGCCGGATATTAAAGCAGACATTATTCAAAATTTAATTTTTCACTTTTTTATACTTCCATTTGGGTTTCTACTGCTTCTCAAAACAACTCAAGCACTTAAAAAACAGTTAATGTGTTTGGTGTCTGGGAAACGAGGCGTTTCAAAAGCCTCAGGAATATAACGACAAATCAGTAGGCAATGCCCGTTACCTAGCAACCCCAGCAGAAATTCTGCCCGTTACCTAGCAACCCCGGTAGAAATTCTGCCCGTTACCTAGCAACCCCAGCAGAAATTCTGCCCGTTACCTAGCAACCCAAGCAGAAATTCTGCCCGTTACCTAGCAACCCCAGCAGAAATTCTGCCCGTTACCTAGCAACCCAAGCAGAACTCCAGCATGTTTGTACAGCTGGTTGCACCGCTGAACAACACAAGTGTTTTGTTGTTGACTTACCATCTAGAAACCACTTGCTGCATTCTTGTTGGTTGTGAAGGGGGCCACACTTCTGCTTTTCAAAGATCTACTTTTGTATAATCATGCATCTGTTTGCAGCTATTTTCATGTACTAAGCGTTGTGTATCGGAGAGATGGCCAACAGCAGCTTATTTGGATTTAAAGTGACAGGAGGTCCTAAAACAGCTCATCCTGAAACTGAGCAGACAAAAATCTCATTATCTAAAAATGATTTTGTCCAAAACATGTGGCTTACATGTTTTGTACAGCCAGTAGGTCTATCCTAACATGTTCAACCTTTAAATAAAAGAAAACCTAGGAAACAGATCTGATCCAACAGCTAAAACCTGCCTTTTGTCTGTACTCCCAAACAACAGGAAAATTAGTTTTGAATTGGATAAACCAGGCTAATGTTAGGCTTCTGGAGTGGCAATGGTTCATGTTTCAGATGTCACCTGAAGCAAATGATTGGATCATTTCCTCTGGAGAACTTGAAGACATGTTGCCTTTAAATCGGATGTGTTTAAACAAAAATGCATCTAAAACTTGCAGGACTTAAGGATTGGACTACGCCTAAAATACAAGTTCATGCCTGAAAATCCCCCAAATTGTCATCAAATATCCAAGAGAGTTTGCAACTTTACATGCATTTAAATAATTCTGAGCCTAAAATCCAGAATAAATTCAACATTTTTAAAAGTGTGCATAAAATTTAGTAAGCTTGTTCCTTGGAAGAAATGCCAGCTGAGGGGTCTGCCATGCAGGGATTCTGTCGCACGTTTTGCTCCGGTCCTGTGGGGCGAGTGAGAGCAGAACGCGCCCCAGAGGCTTTAAACTCCATAATGTAGGCCATCGCCGCAGCTAGCCCGCATAAGTCTGACTTCTGAGGGGTTTCCAAAATACCACGGCGGGGCATTTCATTTCCCCGCCACCAGAATGTCAACACAAATGAAAGAATGTCTGAGGAAAATGTCGAGGGGATTAATCAACACCTGTACACCTCGGATGTGAATTTCACAGAAGTGGATCTAGACAAAGAGACGGGCAGGGATTGAAAACTGTTTGCTCTTCTAATGTTTTCAGCATTTCATTCATAATTAGCATTTTTGGGGTCGGAGTGTATAAAAACTAAACAAACTGAATCAAATCAGTGACATCAAAGTTCTTTTACTTTTTGACAAGTTATGTATATTTATCATCTAGTCACTGATAAAAGCTACTTTCTCATATTTATCAAGCTTCTTGTCATTCTCAGGAAATATACCACAATTAAAGCAACAATTAATCTTAAAAGTAAATTCAATGTTTCAGCTGCAACTGTATAAATCACAGCAAGAAATTAAATACATTTAAATAAATAATAAATAAATAAATACAATAACCACCTTACTAATCAACTTGATGTATTTTAACTGGTAATTAATTAAAGACCAAACAAAACCTAAACAAACAATTTTGTTTCGGTTATGCTCTTATTTTGAAGTGGGTTTCCTCTCCTAATGTTCCCGCTCTTTTTTCCCCAATGTCTGTCTCAAAAACGAAACATACAGGAACAAAACAAAATGGACAATAGAGAACAAGATATTAACATAAATAATTATATAAGGGTGTTATAGAACACATAGATTATAATATTAAAATTAAATTGGTGCTCTATTGTTGTACTCTTTCAAAGGTGGATATAATCTGCATTAAAGTTAGCTTGTTAGCATCAGCTTTAGCTAAATACAGTGTCAGTATATAGCTTTAGTGTTAGCAGAGCTAACTTTATAGCTACTCACTATTGGTCTTCTGATACTTTCTTTTCTGGATTATTGCTATTATTTTGTTATTTATTATCTCAACAATGTATCTCTTACTTAATTTCTTTTTTTATAGCTTCTAGTTTTCTTTTGCTTTGAATATGCATTTTATTTTATTCTCCAGTGCCTGTTTCTTCTTTATGTTTAGCTTAGAGTTCTTTGTGTTTTGAAGATTTTAAGCACATCATCTGCAGAGAGAATATTAGTTATGCTGAAGCCTCACCTAAATCTTACAGCAGGGTGTCCAAACTTTTTGTCACATGAGACAAAATCACTGGCTAATGCAGCAAGAAAAAAAAAAAAAAACTAAAATCACCACGTTTTGTTGTAATATGAATGTTTTTTTTTTTTTCATTACTCAACATTAAACTAAATGTGCAAAATTTTAACCAGGCAAAAATTAAAACTTCTACTTTCTAAATCTTTTCACCTCGATTGAAGAAATTTATTGTCATTATAAGAACAGGATTTGGGTCGCTATCTTTGAAAACCCTAGCTATATTTAGCCAAGTTAAGTAAATCAGATAAAAGCTGATTTTGGGGCAGAAGAGTCAGCTTGTCAGTAAAGATCTGGTTATAAAAAGGAAAATACTTAAGATTGTTGGTGATAATTTTACCCTGGTTACAAATAAAAATAAAAATCTCCATCTGCATCAAACACTTGTGATGTATGGGGAAAATTTTTGTCATTCTTGAACTGCAGCCTGCTGCATAAATTCAGTATAAGGGCCGCAAACGGCCCTCGGGCCGCAATCTGAACATCCCTGGTTTAGAGAATTGTGCAAGGAAGTTTCTGATAGTTCATAACAAAAACAAATCCCAAACGAAGGGATTTAAATCCATCAGAGTGTTTTTAAAATCCTCTCGAAGGTATGGAGAAAGCGTCAGTTTGGTTCAATCTTCCTATTGTTTGCGCTCTCAGACACACACACACACCCGCACACACACACGATCACATGTGCTTATTAGTGCTCACACCTATTACTTTCACACTCATTATAACAAACACAATTTACTACATTACAGCGGTGCATGCTCTCTGTGATCTAACACGAACTAATATGGCGCTGTGTTGTCTGTGCGATGTGCAGCGAGCAGACGATGTTGTGAGGTGATAATGACCAAGCCGGCATAATTGCTCTGCCCGGAGGAGAGCCGCAATCACCGCCGCCATTATGTAATGAAGCTGGCTGATATGGAGCAGGTGAACTGAGAGAGTCGGTTCATTTGGAGAATCTGCAGCAAGGAATTTAGTTTCGATAAAGATCAAAATCACAGCAATGCTTTTAAAATGATAAAAAACAACATCTTAATTTACAGCTCTTACTCATTTCATCTGAATCATGTTGATTACAGAGCAGAATGTGAAATATAAATGAAAGGCTCAAGGGCCGTTTGTGGCCCTTTTACTGAATTTGTAAGTGGGCCTGTAGCAATAAACAATAAATCAGATAATGGCGTGATAATTAAAACAAAATCAATAATTTCCATTGGGAGGATTTAGCGTTTTTCTCTTTTCTTTGTTTCTATCAAAAAATGGATGATAAAAGTTTTTATTCTGGTGTTTTGGTCTCAACCAGCAACAATCTTGTTTACAGAGATTTCATATTTCATTTTATTTGTTGTTTCTGATTAGTGTTTTTATTTTGGATACTTAAAGTGTTAAATGTTGATTTGAATTTAAAATTTATTAATCTTGAGAATGTGTTCTTGCACTACTACATTATTTGAAAATGGTCTCAAAACAATATTATCATTTATCGCAATAACTTCAGAGACAGTTTATCACCCAGAATAATTTGTTACTGGACAGGATTATTTATGCAACCCCAACTGCAGTTCTAGGATAATAAAAATTTAGCTCATTGATCACAGCTGATTAATTTAGATGGAGATTTTTATTTTTATTTGCAACCAGGGAAAATTATCACCAACAATCTTAAGTATCCAAGAAACAGAGACTTTTACTGAAAAGCAGACTCTTTTGCCCCAAGATCAGTTTTAACTAATTTACTAAACTTGGCTAAATATAGAAAACATTTAGAAAGAAACAGACCAAACTCCTGTTCTTATAACTGAAAACAAATTTGTGCAATTGAGCCCAAAAGATTTACAAACCTTTCTTTTTAAATTTTTAGAGCCGCAAAGGATAAAATCTACTTTGCTTGCTTTGTTAAAATTTTGCACGTTTAGTTTGTTTTTGAGTAAGCAAAAAAATAAACATTTGAAATCACAACAAAAAGTTGTGACAAAAAGTTTAGACATCCTTGTTGTAAATAAAGTTTTTGATAATACTGAGAAAGTATTTTCTAGATCCAAATTTAAAGCTTAAATCTTCTAACTTAAAGGCATAAAGTACATCAAAATGAACAAAATTGAGTGAAGAAAGTAAATTTCTGAATGAGAGGAGCAGGAAGTGGTTTTATTTTGACATCCTTGGAATGTAGCAGCTAGCTTAGCAGTGACAGAATGTCAGAGAAAAGCTTTGTTCATTTTGCCTTAGAAGGATGCAAGGTTATGAAGTAATGTGATCATTTTACGAAGTTACAGGCAGTATAAACAGATTTTTATGAACCATTAACATCCCATAATAATCTACCAACAACACTGGCTAATAATCAACCTCATTCCAGCAGCTGCAGTCTGCACAATGCAAAAACGCAAAGTTTCTAATGCAAATATATTGGTACACCTGAAATACGACTAAACTAACTTACAAATAACTTTTCATCAAGAAACAGGAACTTGTTGTGAGTAAATAATTCCTTTATTATTGGAGAAAAAGTTCAAGTTCCACTGGCAAATTATTTCACTTGGAACAAAACATTTTTCCCATTTGTAAGTGAAATAATCTGACAGTGGAACTTGAACGTTTTCATCAATATTAAATGAATTATTTACTTAGAAATGGCTCATGGTTCTTCATCAAAGATAAAAGATAAATAGAACAACAGCTAAAAATTGACGCTACATTTTGTTTACATTTTGTGAAGAAGGAAGTTGTGTTCAGTGTCTTCTTCATAGGTTTTTGTCTCGTTTTCTTCAGTGATTCTTGATTCAGAGCCTTTACAGGCGGTTGGTTCGTTTGACACCAAAGTGTGAAAGAGAACCACAGCAACTGAAAAATGTATCAAATGTTGCCAAGTGGACTACAACACAGGGAATTCTGGGTAAATGCAACCAAAACAAAAGTGTGAGTCTAGCACTAGCGGGAGAAATTACTCGTTTTTGTTTTTTTTACCAAAGACAAAAGAGAAATCTTACAACTGCTAAAATATGACGGCACTCCATTTTTGTTGCATTCGTGTCTTCTTGAGGTTTTTGGCATCGCTTCCTTCAGTGGTTCTTGTTGCAGCGCCCCCACAGGAGAGGAGGGGAACAGGATTTCCAATTGGTTTGGTTTGTTTGACTCAGTGCAATGAGAAAGGAAACCACAGCAGCTGAAAAATGTAACAAATGTTGCAGTTTTGGAATCAAACCGAGTCTCCTGGACTATCAGGAGTAAAAACACTCCAACTAAACCTGATCAAATAAAACTGGAAGATCCAACAATTCCCAAGCAAGGTGCAGCACTGCCCACCTCTTCATTGCTTGCACCTGCTAAAACATTTGTGGCATCTGAGCAGCAGTGCAACACATTTGCTTTTCATTTAACCTGCCATTGGAGACCTTTGAAGTACATAATAGCAGAGCAGCACAGGTCCCCCTCCCACTCCCTCCAATCATTTACCTAGTAAAGGCGCATTCTCTGCAGCTAACCCGTCAAGCGGAAAACGAGTTTGGCCCAGTATTCCTCCCTCTCCTCTCTGCGTGTGTCACTCCCTTTCCCTTCCCACTGTGAACGCCTCTTGCAGTCCCTCTCTGCTCCTGAATGATGGTGTCATTCGTTGGCCCCGTTTGGCTGTGAAAGGTTTCCGTGGCTGACAGGTCTTTGATACAAACACGGCTAATTATCGTTCGCGTCCAATCGTGAGCAAATTTACTGGCAAACAACGAACGCCAACAAAGCTCTGGTGGAAAATTTGACTTGGAGCCGGAGCCAAAATTGTCTTAATTTTTAATCATCTTCGGTGATAATAGCATATGGTTTTATTTTTGCCTGTAAATGTCCTCATTAGACAGATGGGGCTCTGAGTGTGTGATGCTGCATGCGTCCAAGGGAGAGTGTAGAGGCAATTAGAGTAATTCTGTCACCACTCTAATGTGATTATTATGTATTAGATTAAATCTGTTGGCCTTTTTTGTGCGTTTCTTATCTGGGTTTAGGGAGATGGAAATACTGAATGTTGGAATTAATCAGGAGAAGCTCTGAAGTGAACGACTGCATGGCTAAAGTTCCCTGTTTATTAGTTAACTCTGGTGATGAACTGCTTCACATAACAACACAAATGTTGCATTTCAACTGGAGCTTTCATCTTTCCTTTTAATATTTATTAAGACCACAGTTCTCAAACCGTGGTACAGGGGCCACTGTTGGTACCTGGGACGCCTTTAGTTGTACCCAGAAGAGTTTTTGCTAAATTCAACTTAACAGTCTTCAACATATAAATCTCAACAAATTAGAATATTGTGAAAAGCTACAGTCGCAATTGCAATATTTTTTGTTGTTACTGAAATCAATTTCTTTTTTTTTGTGGTCGTTCATACAAACTAAATGCAACTGCAATCAGACTTCTGTGAGAAGTATGACATTCCATATAATCTGTGAGACAATCAGAGCCAAGAGGCGGGTCTTAGCGCTGTCAATCACCCTCCGTGTAGCTCTCTGCTACGCTGCAACTAGCATAACCGGTCATGAATGCTAGGCTGGTTGGCAATGATGACGGATAAACGGTTTACCTGTAGCGGTACGCCATTTCTCCGCCATTAGCATATTTAGCAGCACGTACATAAGGTTGAATGACAGCGTTTAGCCAAGCCTCCTGGCTGTGATTGGTTGTTTTGGTTGCATTTCTTCAGACTGCTGTATTTCATGGAGGAGAACAATCTTTTCACAAATTATCTGCCTCATGTTAAACTGTCACAACATGCTGACGGTTTAAAAAAAATACGTAAAAAAAAAAAAAACATTTTTCTTTTATAAAAGTTGCAAACTGCAGCTATAAATCAGAAACAGAGGATGTGATTTTTTTTCCCCTTGACCCATAAGAGCTAAAACTTAAAAGAACTAATCAACAATTTAAAAAATAAAACCCAAATCTCAAGATATAGGTAAAAAACAAGGGCGAAAAAAAGGACACAGAGCTTAAAATTAAATAAATCACACCTGGATTCCCGGTAAGAACTGGCAGAGAGCTTCTAATATTGCACTCAAATTGCTCCATTTGTTCTCTAAAATATTTTAATCCCGTCTGACCTCAAACTTCCCATGAACCAGGGCCTGAACAAAAGGCCGCCCACTGTCCTCGCAGTAAATCTGTTGTCTCCCTTCTGGGCCCTCAACGGGGGATCATAGATCAGCGCCGCGCTGCAGCTTGCTTCAATTTACTCAATTAACTGCAGCTAAAGCACTTGTAAGTTCTGCAGATGTTGGTTTATTATGGAGGCCTAGAACGTACAAGTGGGTTCAGGAACCAGTGGGGGAGGGGAGGCGAGGTTCATAACCGGGGAAGATTGAAGATTGGAGGGTAAACTAATATAAATCTCAACGTTTGGAAAATAACATATCACTGTAAAGCTAATGGTTATCTCTGCTCTGACTTTAAGATTTACCAGAAAATCTCAGATTCTCATGAATAAAAGATAAACGTTGCAGGGTAATTTAAGGTGAAAGTGACACGAAGGTATGCAAAGTACACAGTAAGGAGGATGCTAACGCTAACCAGGTGTGGTTAGCGTCCCCATAAAACATCCTGCCAACACCCTCCATGTGCACTCATATATTTTCCTGCTTGGCAAACTACATTTCAATTAAGAGCCACAACACAGGATGACATTCATAGAGCTTTAAAATAAGGTTTTGACAAATTATCTTCTGCTGTCAGACTAATATCCTCGCTGCAGGTTTGGCTTTATTGAGCGGGGGGGGTTAGCTCTGCGGAGCCGCTGAGTTTCAGGCTGAGGCCGCGCCGCTTTAATGAGCTGCCGGCTGACGTTAATGTGAGCGGTTCTTCAGAACCACGGCAGCCGATCGCTTTGGTTTCTCTGTCAATATGAGCAACAATCAGCTGGGAAAAATAAAAAACAGAACAAAAGTAATCATGACAGGTTTGTGTCACTCTGACTTAATGATAAAAAAAACATTTGTAACATCTTAATGTCAGTAAAACTGTGTAAAAAGCCCTAAAATAAATTAATGTTTCATCACAGAATTATGAGTTGAGGCGCCATATTTTGGTATCAATGATAGCGATATTAGCGTTGTACCGATTGCAGTTTTCTGCCCGATCCACTACCGATCTTTAAAAATTGTGACCTGGCGATTCCAATTTTAGTCATTTTTTTTTCATCTGAAATGCAAAGTCGGGTAATAATTAGTTACATTTACTTAATTACATTTACTTGAGTCACATTTTTGAAAGAAATATACTTTTTACTACTGTACGTTTTACACTTACTAGGGTAAAAAAGCAAAGTTTGTAACAGTAACTTGAGAAAATGTGGAGGAGCTTAACACCTTTGATTTAAATAGAAAACAATATTTGTTCTACTTTACAGGAAGCTGATCTTTCAGACTGAATACTGTAAAATCTATTAGTGAAAAGCAAGCAGCAACTATGACTCACAAGGTGCAAATAAAAAAGAAAATAAGATGAGTCTCAATCTTCAATGACTTCCCACATTTACAAGATGAAAAGTCAAACAAAGTCTTTTGGGAGGCTATGAGAAGAAATTCTCCTAATTATATTCCCTGTGGGTAAAGCGTAATTTATTCAAGTTAATGCGTCTTATTTTCTGTTCAAGGTGTATGCCACGGAATTAGCAAACAAATTTAATTGTTAATCCATCTGCTTTGAAACAACCAAGATCTTGTTCCATAAGCTGTGAGTCAGCCTGATCCAATTAAACTAGAACGGAGACATTTGTAATCATTCGCCATCACGCCACCCCTGCAACCTACACAGATACACGCACCAAACCGGCTTATGCTATTCCAGAGGAAGCGCACTAAACTTGGGTTTGGTGAGCAATAGAGCAACATAAACTGTTTGAAAGGAAGTAGTGACCCCAGAGAGTTTGAGGTCAAAGGTCTTGGGGTAAGAATTGCAAACGACATGTCCACCCTGGGGGTTTGCCTAATAACTTCTTTTTTGGGGGTTTGGGGAAAGCTAATTTCTCCTCTGCCTTTGCTGACAGGTCTTTGGGGAGTGATAAGCAAGTATGGAAGTGTAATGAACTTGTTTTCCTCCTTTAAAGCCCCTCGCTGTCTCCTAAATCACCGGCGCAGCCACCATCTTCTCTCCCACAGCTGCTGCTGCTCTGCAGATCTAAAATACTCCAAGTGGTGAAGATTTTAAGCAGATACTGACCTTTTGTCTTGTCCACTGCTGAATTATTGGCCATGTGGAGCAAATCAATTCATTTCTGAGCCTTTTTTCACGCCAAAAATTTGAAAATGTTCCTCGTCGCAATGCATTTCTAATGGTTTCACTGTAAAAAGGCAAAAAGTATTTTTGATCTAGTTTATAATGCAAACATCTTAGCCCACTGGAAATACAGCAAAATCAGCTTACAAGAAACTTTTCAGCAAAATATATGAGCTTGTTTTAAGTGAATGAAAAAAGAACCAGTTCCATTGGAAGATTATTAATACATTTTTCCCACGTTATAAATGAAATAATCTGCTTGTGAAACTAGTACTTTTTCATCAATACTCACTTAAAACAAGCTCATATTTCTTACTAAAAAGTTACTTATAAGTTAAACTTGTTTTCTTTCACGTGTACTAAGATATGTACAATAAATACATGATGCAAAATACTGGGTAAGATTTACTGCTTTTTAAGTGTGAATCAAGATTTATAAATAAAAAAAACAAGAATCAATGGCAAATTATTTCACTATAACATGGGGAAAATATCTTGTTATAAGTGAAATAATCTGACAGTTAAAACTAGTCCTGGGTTGCTAGGCAACGGGTTGGGCTTGGCTGGCGTTGCTAGGTAACAGCACAGATTGCATTTGTGAAATAAATTACATAATCTGCCAGTAGAACTACAACTTTTTTTTAGTTATTTGTTTAAAACAATCTCCGATATGTTGCTAAAAACTTACTTGCAGGTTAGTCTTGTTTTATTTCAAACGTACTGAGAAATGTTCAGCAGAAACTAGACCGAATATCTGCGACAGACTGGTGACCTGTCCAGGTGACCCCGCCTCTCGCCCAGAACGCAGCTGGAGAGGCACCAGCAACTCCCGACCCCATTAGGGACCAGGGTGCACAGAAAATGGATGGATGGATGGATGGATGGATGGATGGATGGATGGATGGATGGATGGATGGATGGATGGATGGATGGATAGACCAAATATACTGAGTAAGATTTTGTGTTTTTGTCATGTTAAGAAAAAAATTTAGTTTTTCATTCAGTTCTCTGGTTTCCGGTTCAACGGTTCAACAAGACGTAAAACTCCAGAATGAATTAGAAATTAATCCCTGATTTCAGATTGTCTTATTTACTATATTTTCCTTTGGCATTAAAAGTGTTTAAATTTGGTTTCAGATGAGCCAGTCTGGTTCTGGTTAGCTGAACAGATCTTTATCTCCAGGGAAAACCCAGCAGCATCTGTGAGGATTGATAGGCAGCATTCCTTGATTTTTCCCCCCGCTCTCCTCCTGATGTAATGACATTATCAATTAGCCTCCATTAATTTAGCAGAAAACAAATAATCACCTCAGCCTGCCTCCCTTCCAGCATGTGGTTCTGATTTCCTGGACGTTTGTCAGTGGCCGCTGTTTTCTTAATCCTTTGGCCAAGGTGGTGCGGCCGGGAGAGGTCACGGCTTTCTCCTCCCTGCGGCTCACTTCCTCTCCGGGATTTCTTCAAATGCTGGGGAAAAAAATACAAAAAGTTTAAATTTTTATTTTTTCCCTCTTTCCACAAAGTGAAAATGACTTCAAATCAATTTTCTGATTTCTAATAATCTCATAATGTTATTAGCAAAAACAAACACAATAAGCAGGGGTGTCCAAAGTGAGGGTAATTTATGTATCTAGAAGTCTGATTTCTATAGAAAAGATCTGTAAATGACTGTAGATCTGAAATATAAGACCTAGCAGGGTTTTTTTTATTTTAATTTTTTTAAACTTTTGTGGTTGAGGGCCGCACAAAATCACTGCAAGGTCCACAAATGGCCCCCAAGCCACACTGTGGACACCCATATAATATACATTTTTATATATTCATATTTAAAATGTTTTCATTCAAAGGAAAGTGAAACCAAAGTGAAATTTCTTGTTTTTGAGCACAAACTGGTGAATAAAGCTGGTTGTGGTTCTGTTTACCAGATCTTCTGTATAGAACAGGGTTGTCCAAAGTGTGGCCCGGGGGCCACTTACGGCCCTTGAAATGATTTTGATAGGACCCAACCATAAGTCCAGTCAAAAACAACTGATAACAGCAACATTTGGATATTTTATGGTAATAAGAAAACCATCTGAATCCTTTTTTATGTTTTGGATCTTTAAAAACTGATACATTTCATAAAAAGTTTGCTTATTATCGACCAGGTGAAACTAAAAAAGAAATCACAATAAACTAATTTTTACATGATAAGTTTAACAAATTTTGTGGCCTGTGAGAAGTTTAATTTAGCTAGTTTAAACCAAAAGTTTGGACATCACAGCTTTCTGTGTCACTTCAGCTCCCTCATTTATGAAACTATTTCCAAACATGCTTTTTATTTATTTTATATTTTTTAATAACGACAGACATGTTCAACACTTTCTTCATTTCGATGTTTCCTTATCATTCCAAAATCTTCGTGGGATGTTGGTAGAAGCTTATCTACTTGCAGATTAAATTAAACAGAAATGATTCTGTTTAAATCTTAATCTAAACTGCTGTATTTTCTTGATAGCAGAGCATGTTGTCGGCTATGTGATTGCTTCCCCCCGTCTATCCTATTTATTTTAGACTGGAGGGAACAAATCTCCAGCTTCTCCTTCTGGTTGCCACACAGTAATTCCTGAGGAAAAATCAAGGACCTTGAAGCGTGTTAATGCTCACATATTGAAGCCTTACAGCGTGGTTAAGATACTGTACCTGTGAGGCAGCACAGATAAGAAGGTGTGGACAGTGATGCGAAGTTTCTGGGAAGAATGTTTGGGTAATATTGCATCTAAACACTTTAAAGTTGGCGTAACTCATGGCCACACTTTGCTCCATTGTGAAGCAGAGCTAAACTCTCCTCTGGCGAAATAAAAGGCGCCTCAATGGGAAGAAGTCTGGATAAAACTTCTCAATTTTGGTCATGAAAGTACAAAAACACCAAGACACTGGAAGGCCTTCACAGAATTAAGTGGGTATTAAAACTTATAGGTGGAATTGGGCATAGAAATTTCAATTTATTCAAGTCTGTAATCAGAATTTCAAAATTACACAAGTAGGCTCAAATATATAAGAGTTTTATATCAGTTGGTATAGATAATTATTAGTTTGTTTTTGTCTTAACAAAAACAAACTAATAAGTTTAAAGTTTCACCACAGTGGTGAAACTTTAAACTGCTGCTGTCTAAGTTACTCAACAGATTGTTGCTAGGTAACCAAAGAGTGAGTGAGCTGCTAGGCAACCAAAGAGTGAGTGAGTTGCTTGGCAACCAAAGAGTGAGTATTCTACATACTGACTATTCATTCAGATTATATCTATCTATATAATTAATTCAGATTCTCTCTCTCTCTACAGATATATATATTGACAAATATATATCTATCTATAGATAGATATAGATATATATATATCTATATCTATATATTTATATATAGATATAGATATATATCTATATATAGAGATATATATTCTACATCTTTAATTAACGTTGTAGAAGTAATGTTCTACAAAGTTAATTCCAACGTTAAAAATAACCCCAATTCTGAGAACAAGAGTCTAAATTCTAAAAACAAAAACATTTATTCTGAGGTGAAAGAATTATTTTTTTGTTGTTTTGTTTTTTACAGTGGCCCTAATCCTCTTCCATATAAACCTTGATGGTAATTAAACTTCTTGTATTTCCAACTCTATGACAATGCTGCAGCTTAAAATCTGAACCACTCTGCATTTTATAAAGTAAGCTAAAGCGTTGCCGTGGTCACCTAACTCATGTCATGATGAAGCAACCGCCTCTTTTCCCTCCTGCGTCTCCACAGCTGCGTGTGTCAGCAGGGGGATTGGAGACACTGGAATTCCTGCTGTGATTTATTCGTTGGACCTGCTTTTGACCCAAGTTCTGCCGCTGGAAATTTGCCATCACTTCATCCTCTTATCAGCGAGCACATCGGTTTGTGACTGGACCGCTATTTATGCCACGTTTGGGTCACTGTGGGCAGTCTGCGGTGTTTGTCAGGTGCATGGATACGTTGAGTAACTGAAGTTCATTCGAGCCACAATGGGCCAGAGATTGGCCTAATTTATGGCAGCAGAAGTTGTGGAAAGTGAGGAGCGCGTCTTTTATCTGCACAGAAAGATCTGCTAAAACCTTCCGCGGAGCATTTGTAAAATGTCTGTTGGTAAGCTGCGTAGTAGCCAGAAAAGAAAGAAATCTAGAAATAAATAAAGAGGAAGCTCTCTCTCCTGTCTGCATGGAAATTCTGTGACCCACTTGGTACAATATTACATCATTTGCAAATATACGTTTATTCCATGATAGTGTATAATTGTGCAAATGAAATGAGATTATGTCTCTGTAGTCGTCCACAAGCGGAGCTATGGAGGGGGACGTGAAGCATGTAGTCAACCTTGGGCCCAGGTTATTTTAAGGGAAGCCAATCTTTGATCAGCCAAGCTGAAATGGCTAAGATAAGTGGGAGCTACATCTCGCGGCAGGACCGCGCGCCGCTCTGATATTGCTATTTCCTCCCTGGTTTGTCAAGAGCGGTAAATAGCTGCTGCCCCCGCCGCTCCCTCCGCCCTCCGCCTTTATCTGCTCCCCACTTTCTTCTGGAGATCTCTGTCACTTTAATCCACAGAGTCTGCCGCTGGTTAACAAGGAAATCCTGTGTCAATTATCACCAACCACTTCCTGCTGGGAGAGCAGCGGGGAATCAAAGGGGCCTGAGAGTCTTTCACACCAGAGAGGAGCAGTGGGCCTAATTAAATGGCCCTTGTGTCCCACTGGCTGCCGGTGGCCGTGTGACAGATAGCGCCGAGCAACGATAACCTCCTTCAGACCGCGATTGTTTTGATAGCGAAGCTCGTCGGCGTTTCGGCTGCCCCGAGGTTGGCAGACCGCTATCCAGGAGCCGAAATTAACTCACATGTTGGACACAAAGGTTCACGGGGAGAAATGATGGACAAATGGATGTAATCAGAACGTAATGTGGAGTGGGAACCAAAACGAGATTCGTGATGCAAAATGGAGAGTTGGGTAGTAACCAGTTACAACAAGTACTACGGTCATGCTAAGAAAATAAAAAAAATTAAGTCAAAACAATATGAAATAAATTCCAAATAATATGAGAACAAAGTCATAATTTACTTGTTTTGTTGTTGGTACGTCAACAACAAAACACTTTGTCTTTTCCAGTAGCCATTGTACAACACATACAGAGGTAAAACCAGCTGACCAAATATTTTGGAGCTTAACTCGGGTTGCCAGGTAACGGGCAAAACTCTGCTGGGGTTGCTAGGTAACGGGCTGGGGTTCACTGGTCACTAGGTGAAGGGCAGTATCTGTGGATTTGTGACGTCACATTCCGGAGGATTCTGAAACGGTTCATTTTCCAGACACCATAAAACACTGAAGTTACTGCCCAAAACCGTCTAGGTGTTGTTGGGTGGTTTTTTTTGGCACTTATGCTGTTTTTAGAAGCAGTTAAGACCCAAATTAAAGTACAAAAAAGTGTAAAACGTGAATTTTGCACAAAAAATTTAGATGCATTTTTATTCTTTCTATATGATTGTATTCCATAAATTTGTGATCAACTAAAGAGGGATTGTATTCTTGGACAATATTTTTTCTATACTATTTGAGGGGAGGCATTTTATGAACCTCTTCCTGCACTGTTATTTTCTTAATATCTTTGATCCCTATTAAACTAAACTATGCTTTGCTGCTAATATTATATAAAGTATGTGGGAAGAGTAACTCTTGTCACAACAATGGCTAATGCACTACAAAAACACAAAGTTTTACTAAATATATTTGGTCTTGATTCGAGTGCCAATATGTTAGTACACTTGAAATAAGACAAACTAACTTACAAATAACGTTTCAGCAAAATATAGGAACTTCTTTTCAGTTGATAACTCCTTGATATTGATTGTCAATGACAATTTGTCATTGACAGATTATTTCACTTATGGACCCCTGGCATGTTATTCTTTACATCCTGAAATTTTGCGCATGTGCACAACACTGGAGGGCATCCGTAGAACAATCCCATTAACTAAATGAAACCTAGAGATTTAGGTATTGTTATTTTAGTTCAGTGCACCATAGCAAACGGAAAAATAACGCAGAATAACTCAAAACCACTTTTTTTTCTCGCTCTCTCTGCTGGCCAAGCTACAGACTCGTTGTCACAGCAACAACGTCACTTTATGTTTCAGGATTCAACACCAAAAAAACACTCAAACGTTTGTTACAGTTTTATGTTTTCAAGCTTGATGTTTATTTTGAGATTAATAAGTGATCGCTGTGGTTGATTAGCTACACCTGCTATTAGCTAATCCAGCACAGCAGTGGTTGATTAGCTAATTTAAACATGATCTGTCAGAGTCGGTGTTTAGGTTGCCTTTTTTTATTTTGTAACTGAATTCTACATCATATCTACATTTTAAGGTTTTCATAGTCAAGCTAGCATAACTGAACTACTTCCCTCTCCCTCACTATTTTTTTTCTTAATTGAAACTTTTTCCTTGTTACCTAGTTGTCATAGTGTTGACAATCGGTAGCAAAGCACTGCGCCCCTTTTTCTTTTACATAGCAGGTGTATGTTTGAGAATTAGCGCATTATATTGATAGCTTAACAGCATTATGGCATCAAGGCGGTTCAAGGTGCTTTATAGTATAAAAAAAACTAAATTCTTATTAATACAAAAATTACAAACAAAATAAAGTCAACAATTGAACAAACATTACATTTTGATGAATGCCATCACCAAAATCATAAATTAAAGTCGGAATTCTGAGATTTTTTTAGCCTTATGAAAATGGATGTATCTCGCAAAACTGTATTGAACACTTTTTTCATTGTTTTCATTGGCGTTGCAATTTATTTTATTACCTAAAATGCAATTTTCTTATGTCTAATATTGTATAAAATAAGCTTAACTGGTTCAATAAAAAAATCAGTAAAATGTGCCATAATTTTTATCCGATTAATCAAAATCGCTGTGAATTCATGTCACATTGATTCAGTACTTCATGCAAAATGAGTCCTGGGTTCATATACACTATATTAACTGCAAAATACTTGGAATTTTGTGGAAATTTTGACTTTTTTATTACCTGTAATCATCAACACTACCACAAACAATACATTCCCATGTACGAGTTTCACTTTCTGAGTTGAATTATTATAACTGCGGAACTTTTTGATGATGTTCTCAGTTCCTGCACCTTTAAACTCCATATGTTGTGTAAAGTTTGACTCCATGCTGCCTTGCACATGTTTACTCCCTTTCTCTGGCTCCCCTCCCCTTCAGCTGCCTCTGCTATCAATCACAGCCAATCCATAACCAATCCTGCAGGAACATATTTCATACAGGAGGCATTTGAAATGATAATTCAGGCGAATTTGTCAGAAGCCAACTTTTTTTAATGACGAGAAAAAGCCACTTTTAGCAGCCACTGCGGGTGATAGCTTAATCTCACATTATGCAGGCGACACTAGATACCTGTAAGTGGCAGTTAAGAGTAAAATGACAACTACAAGGCGGGCAGGCTGGTGATTTACTGACCCCATATGATGCTGGGAGTTGATATAAAGCAGCTTGAACCGTGAGTCGTGCTTTCACAGACCTGCACCTGAAAGTGGTCTGGGAATTGTCACTTTGAGGGGAGCATATTACAGCTTCAAAAAGGGATCGCTCCCCCCTCCCCATATGCCAGTTTTTTTTGAGTGCAGAGATAAAATATGGCATATCAAATCTTAATATGCACGCTTAACCCACTAGTGTGCAAATGATGCATCGTGGGTTCACTTCTCCAGATGGATGAAACCTGAATTTTAATGAGTGAAAGATTCCTGTGACTTTTTCCCCAGAGGTGGGAAGAGTAGCCAAACATTTTACTCAAGTAAGAGTAGCACTACTTCAACATATTTTACTCAATAAAAAGTAAAAAGTATCCATCCAAAGCATTACTCAAGTAAGTTTGCTTGCTTGTTTATCTGGAAATAAGACAAAACCCACTTAAAAGTTATTTTCAGCAAGATGAAGATAGTTTTAAGTCAGTAATTTCTTAAATTTGCTGAAAAAGTACTAGTTTCACGGCCAGATTATTTCACTTACAAGACATTTTTCCCATGTTATAGACTCTTTGCAGTGTGGTGTCACTGCTACAAGATCCCACTCTCTGCCTGAGGCAAAAAGCTGCTTGTGAACGATGACTAGCATTGGTTTTAGCGTTATATGGATAAACTTGACTTTTTTTTCTCAGATGCGACTTTAATCTCAGAATTCTGACTAATTTCTGAGAATTCTCTTTAATCTCAGAATTCCGACTTTATTCTCACAATTCTGACTTTTTTAAATCTCAAAATTCCAATCTTCTTCTCAGAATTCTGACATTTATATCTAAGAATTATGACTAACTCACAATTCCAGTTTTTTCTCAGAATTAACTTTAATTTTATAATTTCATCTTGTTTTATCTGAGAATCCCAATTTTTGGCTCAGAATTCTGACTTTAATTTCAAACCTTCCGAATGATGACAGTCATCTATTTCCCAGCATCCCCGTCTGCTGGAGGTCCCCTCCCCGCCCACCCAGCCTCCATCCACGCCGTGTCCACCTTTAAAATTTTCATATGGAGGAAACAGGGAGTTGGGGGGGGGGCATCGAAAAACCAATTTACGGACGGAGCGACATCATCTGTTTGGCCGTTTATCTCTGACACACCACCCCTCCGTCCACTGTTGACAGTACATGATATTCCATTAATCTGCCTAATGAAAATTTAACCAGTGTTATAAACAAATAATTGGCCATTATCCTCTCAAAGATCCCAGAATAAATTACTTGGGCGTTTTTCATGGCTTCTGAGAGAAGAAGAAACCGGCCCCTCCTGATTGATGTGGGAATAAACGCGGGGCCGGCTCCGGCGCTGCGAGTGGGTCTCGGGCTAAGCCTGTGATTGACTTAATGAGAGTCTTTGGGGTGAGTAAATGTTCCAAATTGCTCAGTCATTAGCTTTTGCTCGACTGTCTGAAGATACCCCCGGATCTGCGGCGCGGGGTCTCTCCTCTTGTACCATTCCGCCTGCAATTACATTTTCATTTAGAGCAAACCTCTGAAGTCCGATAGGCAGGCCCCTTTTCATTACGCTGGCCTCCTTTTTCTTTTTTATCTAAATGGTGTGAAATGTCTCTTCATTTAGACCAATTAAAGTTGAAAAAGACTGCGCTGTAATGAATTATCATACAAATTATTTACTTAGTGGCAGAATCTGTCTCCCGTCTCGACGTCCTCTCCGCGGACAGAAAACGTGGCGGGAGTCCACAATGAACCCGCTTTGAAAGTGAAACTTCCCTCCAAACGGCGCCGACTTCGCCGAGGTTACGTTTATCTCAACACATGGACCATCTGAGGAAAAAAGGGAATTCTGTGTCATCGCTGTGGCGTTTTTCTCTCTTTTTTTCAGATATTTAATTTCAAGAGATGTCTAAGCTCTTCTTAATTAAGGACAAGCTTATGGTTTCAAATTAACTCGTTTAATTGAGGGGCCCTGCTTCTCGTCTGGGAAGGCTGTGTGGAGAATGTCTGCTGGCTGACACATAAACACTGGAAGAGTTCACAACTATCACAGCAGCGCCATCCGCACCTCTGGGGGCGCCGCATCGCGTCGCCATGGCGCATCGCGTCGCCACGCCGCTCTCCATTAACGTCTCGCAAGCAGAGCCGCCACTCGCCGCGGATTCTCCGGCCGCCATTCGCGTTCGCAGCCGGCTTGTTTTCCAACAGACGAGATAATGGGGGCAGGAATGAAATGCTATATTTTCTTCTCTGTGTTTCGTTTTCTTCGGCCGTTGCTGTGGGGAAAGCTGGAGGATTTGAAGCCACTTGTCACCATGGAGACAGAAGCAGGGGCTTCATGCCAGAGTGGGTCTGGAGAAACCCACAAGATGAAGGGGCAGCAAAAAACAAAAAAAACAAGGGGGGATGTTAGTTTGTTCCCCTACGGAGGTGTATTAGGGCCAAGTTAGAAAAATAAAATAAATAAAATTACCAGAATAAGGTTCCATGAGAATAAAGTCATAATAATAGGACAATAAAGTCATTGTATTACAAGAATAAAGTCTTTATTCTCAAAATATTACACCTTTATTCTCTAAATATATGACTATTTTCATGTATATGTTTATTATTATATGTTATTACTACTGTATTTTCATCTGACAATTCTTGCAATATGACTAATCTTGAAATATTAACTTTATTTTCATGTTATTGCAACTTTATTCACATAAGATTTTATTCTTGTAATATGATTCTTGTAATATTACGACTTTATTCAATTCAAAAATACTTTATTAATCCCAAAGGGAAATTTAATGTTGTAGCTCATGAAGATTCTTCAAAGAGCCATTGAAGATGTCCTGAAGCAGTCTGTACTGCACTGAACCTGAAGAAGCCTCTGACTGAAGATACTGTCAGGATGGTCAGGATTGTCCATAATTTTCTTCTTTGCATCATCATCATCATCATCATCATCATCATCATCTCCAGAGGTTCCAATCGTCCCCAGAACAGAACCAGCCTACTTTATCAGGCTGTTGAGCCTTACACTCGAAATATTACTTTATTCCCATATTATTTTGACTTTATTCTCGTGATTTTTTTTAACTTTTCTTAGTGTGGACATAATCCTTTGTCATACCTACATTCATCCAGTTCCATTTCAAAATAAGAGCATCATCATCAATAACACAGTTCTAGTAGCTTATGGTAGCAATTTTTCTGAGTTTTTCAATGAGTATGAAGGGCTAAATGTTGATAATTTGCTTACATTAAAAAAATGCCATTTTTTTTGCTCACTGAAATAACGTGAAGCCGTCATAAGTATTTATAAACCAATAAAAGATCCATATTTGAAAAGAAAATAATGGTACCTAAACTAGCCTTGAGTCAAAGAAATCGTACCCTGAGCCTCCTATTTTCTTGTTAAACTTTCTGTTTGTTTCTGATAGATTTCTGATTGGAACGAGCCAATCAGTGATTTCTCTTTGGAAACCTCGTTTCGGTGAGCCAGCCGGAACTCGGAAATAAAAACTTCCCACCTAAATAATGGCTTTTAAGCTCCTCAGAGTGGTCCAACATCTGTAAGACGGGTCACTTTCACGAGGTGTCAAACTGTTGCTAAACTCACCAGGCAATAGTCTTAAGTACTCCATGATTTGCACTAATTGGTATGAAATCGCCCACGGTGGCTGAGTGCAGCTACCGCTCTGCTCTGTGTCAGCGGCGATTCCTTCTGACAGCCTGGAAACACAAACATGAAATCACGCCGATGACCGCCCACCTCAGCGCAGACGTCCCGGGTTCGAAACCGGAACGGATTTTAACTGGAAACGATTCTCTCCCACTCTAAAGCTGTAGAGATCCAAAGGTTTAGCTGCTCTCAGAGTCAAGAAACAGAAAATCTGCTAATTTCCTGTAGCATGAAATCGCTAATTGTCGTTTTATTGTTTATGTATGAATGTTTAAACATTCCAGGATTTTGAGATTTTTTTTCACCGATTTTGTAGTCCTGTTAGGAATATTTGCAAGGAATTTATTTTTTTCTCATTAAACTCAATTCAAAATGTACATATAGAAGAAAAAAGATAAGAAACATACAAATATCTTTATTCGTTATAGAACTAAAAAAAAGCTGCATTTCTGCATAACTTGATTCAATTTAATCTAAATAATTAATTCTACTGGCTTATTTACAGACAAGAAGAGATTTGTTATATTTTCAATATATTTTTTAGAAGAACCAACATGGAAACAGTTTATTAACGTTTGTAAGAAAATTTAGAGAGACATAAAAACATACAAGCCCAAAACTGCAAAAACACAAACTATTGCCAAATTCACTTGAAACAAAGAAAAACAAACTCACAATTAGCTTCTGGGCAAGATAGTAGAGCGTTTTAAGTCAATAATTACTTAATTATTGATGAAAAAGGTCTATTTCCAGTGGCAGGTAAATTCACTTATACCAAGAGATTTTCTCATGTTTTTTAGTGAAATAATCTGCCAATAGAACAAGAACTTTTTCATCAATATTAAGAAATTGTTAACTGAAAAGAAGATTCCATCTTGCTGAAAAGTTACCTTCAAGTCACTTTTGTCTTATATCAAGTGGACAAAGATATTTGCACTAGAAAGTAGTAAAAATACTTCGTGGTATTTTGTGTTTTTGAAGTGAACCCTTTCCGTATTACAGCAAAGTGGAAGACACTTTACTTCTGGTCCAACTTGCGCTGTTGTTTAAATCTCTTTTCAGAATGAGGCTGGTCACTCAGGATGTTCTGTTCTATACCAACCAATGTTGACTGAATATTATTGTAATAAACAGCAGGAAGTTTCTTCTAGGAAGGACCAAAGTTTCAGCAGTTTGGTGAACTGAGCCTAAAAAAATGGTTCCTTTGGAGTCTTGTAAAACTGAGAGCTTTAAAGTACAAAGATGGGCTAAACAAAGTCTTAAAGAGGTTCACTCAAAATAAGCAACTTAATCCAAATGCAGAAGCTGATTAGATGAAGGATATTCTCACACTTGATAGTCCAGTAGACTCTGCTTGAGTCAGGCTGAAAATTGCAACATTTGTTTAATTTTCAGCTGTTGTGGTTCACTTTCTCACTACACTGAGTCAAACTAACCAAATTAATTGGAAGACCTGTTCCCCTCCTCGCCTGTGGGGGCGCTGCACCAAGAACCACTGAAGAAAATGACACAAAAACCTCTACAGGAGAGACTGAGCACAACGTCCTTCTTCAAGAAATGGAAACAAAATGGAGTAGAGTCAGATTTTAGTAGTTGCAGGATTTCTCTTTTGTCTTTGGTAAAAAAAAAACACGAGTCATTTCTCGAGCTAGCGAGTTTGTTTTGTTTCTATTTACCCAGAATGCCCTGCGCTGTAGTCCACTTCCTGCTTTTGGGGCAGTACCAGTTCCACTGGAAAATTACTTTATTTATATTATGGGAAAATGTTTTGGTAACAATTTCTATCTCCTGTATTGAAAAGTTACAGGAAAGATCACATATTTTGGTTTTAGTTTCCAGAGCAAATATCTTAGTACACTTGAAATAAAACAAAAAAATAACTCATATGAAACCTTTCAGCAGGATATAGGAACTTATTTCTAGGCAATAATTCCTTAATATTTATGAAAAAGTACTAGTTCTACTGGCAGATTATTTTAATTATGCAACATTTTTCCTTCTTTTCATCAACATTAAAAAAATTACTTAAAAAAAGCTCTCATTTATTGCTAAAGTGTTCATTTATGTTAGTTTTGTCTTATTTCAAGTGCACTGACACATTTGCACCAAATTACTTGGTAATATTCTGGGTTTTTGCAGTGAAATGCCTATTATGTGTGGCTTTCTCCTTAATTGGTGCTAATTGCTGCTTATTATCTCAATAAAAGCTGTAACTTACTTCATGCGAACAGCAACCTCTACATAAAGCTTAATTAAATAAAACGAAAGGTTAGACCGATGCAGATCTGCACCAAGCTTTAATAAATGCGTGTTTTCATCTCCAGCACTGCGAGTGGTTTTGACTGTAAAGGCAGATGAAATCCCAGCAGGTTAATCCCAGGTGTTTTTGGTAAGTGGGAGTATCTTCAGTTCCACTGCTCCTCTCTGAACAAACGTGATGACTCTGAGTTAAATGGCCGCCTGTCGCTGGATGTTTCTGGTCTCAGAGCAGTGTCACATGTTGTGTTAAGCGGTTTGGTGACATGAGAGGAAGTTCTTTATGAAGCTGCCGGCTAGCATTACCTCCCTGTTACTTTCACACAAAAGAGGGGCTGTTTCTGCAGTATTAATAACCGAGTCTTCACCTAAAAAAAAAATTAATTTGAAACTATGTGTACAGTCCTGAATGGGGAGAGGGTGAAACTATTAATTAAAAGTGGAACAGGTTCTTATTTTAGTGGAAAAGTGGAGAAATTACGAGCCTTTGTTGAGGAAGGCCCAGGAGCAAAGCTTTCATTAGCCTACATGCATGGCAAAAGCAATTCATCAGCTGTAATTTTGCCTCAATGGGCAAAAAAAGAGGGATCAACCTCAGCATGCTATTTATGGAGATTTACGGAAGTCTGGGAAATGCTAATGTGATTAACATTTATCTACAACGTGTTGAAATGGCCCTCGTGTCCACGTTTTGCCTTTAAGATTAAGTTATTGCACTTGGTGGAGGGAAAAAAAGGCGGTGATACAGAATCTGCTTTGCAGTGCAAGAGCACACAATGCTGATTTCTTCTTTTTTTTTTTTTGGAGAGTTTTCTGTCACATTAGTGGGGAATTTCTTTCCCCTCCCTTCTGTCTAAATATCTCTCTTTATGTGCGTCTGTCCCCAGATGAAGGCGCGGCAAGCCGAGCGGCGCTTTTGTCCTACCGGAGTGTCTCTCTTGAAAATGTGAACTGTTCCACGGATTAGCCGAGCGCAGATTTATTTAATGCATCCTCATAGAGCATTGTTGAAATCTATTTTGGGATACGGAGCTCGCCAAGCTCTAAGCCTGGTAATATATGCCTGCTACAGTTTAAGAGAGCGGGTTCAGAGACCCACTTTATGTCGGGATCATATGGATCATACAGTCGCTGGATGTGAAAACACCAAAGGCGGCTGCTTGCACTTTCATTGTTTTTCTTGCGGGGAACACAAAAAGGCTTGTTTCTCCTTCTTCCTGCGCCTGTTTAAATATTTGATGTCCAGGAGACGCATTGTGATACGCGGCAGATAAGACGCTGCCATGCATATGCCATGAGAGGCCTCTGTTTGAGATCCAGGCTTAAGGTTTCTGAGAGGCCAACAAAGCCACGGATGGAAGAGACTGTGCTGCATTTGCATTTAAGCTGTGGATTTAGGAGCAGCGAGAGCCGAATGAATACTAATATTGCATCTCATTTAAAATGCTACGAATTGGAAATAATAAAAACCATGTAAATAAGATCAAAACATACTTTTTCTGATGTAAATAAATTACGGTTTTGTAAATTTTAAAAGACGTGGACTTATGTTTTACGAAAACTAAACTGAGATGGACTTATTACAAAAGAAAACAAAACCGAGTACTATTTTACAAACCAGTATGGTTGGTTATACCCTGTTCAAAGACTCAAAGAAAGATGTCCAATGACCATAGGCAAATTTTGGTGGTCAAAGAATTGTCCCAGAAGTTATCGCGATAAATGATAATGTTTTGAGACAATTTTCAAGAAATATAATGGTGATAATGCAAGATTCTCAAACTTTAAATTGTAATAAACATTTAACACTGGAACAGGAAGACAATTTAAATATGCAAAAGAAATAAAACAACAGGAAAAACAAATAAAATGAACAATGACGTCTCTGAAAACAAAACAAAATTGTCCAAAGCACCAGACTAAAGACTTTTATCATTCAGATTTTGGTAGAAACTCAAATGGAAATTATTCAGCTCATTTTAGTTTATTATGCGATTAATCAATTTATCGATACAGGCCTTCTTCTTTAGGTTTGCTGTAAACATTTAGTCTCAAACTCAATTTTAACTTCATTTATATGCAACTCTATGTTACTGATGTGTCCCAATCTCAAAACCCAACAAACCCCAGGCTGTGACTACACTTCCCAGCATGCCTTGGAGGTGGGTAAAGGATGGGGGGGTGAGTTTTGGACCGGTTCTCGTTGCAGTGAGTGTGACAGAGAGTGACACAAAAGAGGAGAGCCGGGGGGTGCGCAGGAGTGGGGGAGACGGCGCCGGACAAAAGAGAAGACATGGGCTTTGCACGGCGGACACGATAAAGCCAGGAGCATTATCGTCACTGTGAAAGACGGAGGCCATACTTCAAACGGGATTTTCTCTCCATGACAGGATACTCCGCTGACGCAGAGCAAATAGCTCTCTGTTGCTACAGAATATGGCTGCAGGGCCTCTAGCTCTCTTTTAGACCTTCAAGAAACGACCAAATAGTGATAAGATCTGGTAGAAAAGGACAGGATGGCGCAGTAGACGGTTACAGATACGTAAATACAGCAGCAGTGAAGACGGACTCCATGTTATTCTACAGAAAATAAATTTAAAAAAAGAAGTGTACATGTGATTACATGTCACACATATGAATACACCAAGAAAAAGGCAGAATCTTTTTGTGAAGTGACAGCAGGCATAAGTCAACATCCTACAATGTAAATGTGCACAAGCTAGCTAAAACAAGCTAATTTTAATCTTTTAGACAGTTCTTATGGTAAAATGAGCTGAATGGTTAAAAAAAAGGTTTTCCAAAACTACTCATATCTTAATATTTGTGACAGATACATAACATTTTACATAAGGGATGTTTTTCCATTTTAAAAACACAATAAATACCCACAAAATAAACTAAACATATGAATTTGCTTACATTTTGATACACAGTATAATATCCAGATATTAAAGATATGATTTAATATGTTAATATGTAGCATAACAACTGTTCAGATATTAATACAGACACATCGTAGTGTGTGATGTCACACGTGTACGATCCCGCCCCCTGCTGGACGCAAAAAGCTGCTTGCTAGCGATGAGCAGCTTTGATTTAAGCTGGCAAGTTGTCAATATATCGCACTAAATCTTAAATGTTTGAGTGATATATAAAAGAAAATGGATGCAGTGCTTTGCTAATTGTCAACATCATGACAAATAGAGAAAAATTTTCGAAAAATTTTATAATTAGAAAAAAAAATATGTGAGGGCGAGAAAAGTAGCTCAGTTATGCTAGCTTGACTTTGACAATAGTAACATGTAGATGTGCTGCAGAATTCTGTGCCTTTAGGTTCAGTTATACGATTAAAAAAAAGGCGTAAACACCTAAACACCAACTCAGACAGACCATCAGTAGCAGGTGTCTAAATTAGCTAATCAACCACACCTGTTAGCTTAGCTAATAGCACCACCAGCTAATCTACCACAACGATCGAAATAAATGCCAAGAATAAAAACATAAAACTGTATCAGACTAAACTTTCTGTTCTTTGTGTGGGGAATGTTTCTTGGTGTTGAATCCTGAAATATAGAGTGGCATTGTTGTCAGTTGCTATGGCAACAGGCCTGCAGGTAGAGTAGCCAATACAGAGAGTGAGAAAAAAGAAGCATACGATTTGTTTTTCTGCTATATTTCTCCCTCTGCTGTGGCACACTGCACTAAATTAATAATATCTACATCTCCGGGTTTCATTTACTTAACGTTATTGTTCTACCACAGCGCAGCAACAAACAGCGTGTAAAAGAATCGTCTTTTTGCCCTCCAGCATCGTGCGCATGTTATGTCTGTTGTTTTGTTTATTAATTTGGGATATTTAAAATGTCTTCCAGTTCCTGTGTTAAATGTTCATTAAAATTCAAAGTTTATTGATCAGTGAGAATGTGTTCTTGCATAATTACCATTATATTACTTGAAAATTGTCTCAACAATAAAAAACAACATTATCATTAATCGCAATCACCTCTGGGACAATTTATTGTCCAGCAAAATTTGTCACTGTCACAGGACTACTTATAGGTTCAAAACATTTTTGTAACATATTAACATGACAAACAAATTAGCATTTTTCCTCAATAAAGTGCAAAAATTTTCACTAAGGAAATCAAAACCAAAACCTTTGAGGTACAGTTGATGAACTATAATACTAAAGTAAAATTTCAAGTGTGAATCTGACACTAGAGTTTCACTAATGCCGATCTGATACTGAAACCAACTTGGTATTGACATTTATTGTACAAAGCACGATAGACATTTCTTATTTTACATGAAATAGAAGATTTTATCTATGAAGATAAACATTTTATATGCAAAATCAATTAGAATTAATCACAAGAAATGTTAAAATCACATTTTAGATTTGTAAAACATGTGAAACATGCAAATTTTCACGCATGAGCAAATCAAAACAAAATATTTTGAGGTAGAGTTGAGAAACTACAAAAACAAAGTAAAAATTCAAATGGGAATCTGAAATAAAGTTTTGCTAGTATCAATTCGATATTGAAACCAACTTGGTATTGATATTTATTGTACAAAGCACAAACATTTCCTATTTTACATATAACATAGGTTTTATATGTCAAGATAGACATTTCAAATGCAAAAAATGTTAAAAATTCCCACTTAAGAACATAGTGATGATAAAATTCACATGAAATTTCCATGTTTCTTTTGTTGCATTTGGGCAGAAAGTACGCAGAACAAAAACATTCGACTGACTTTAAAGGAGGACTGAATCTTTTTCTTGCCACAGAAGAGGCATTAAGCTTTACAAATATGACTCTTGCAAGGAAGCCACGGGGTTCAAACAATTAGTCTGTGATTATTATTACTTCTGTTGTTATTACTAGTCCCAGCAGCCGGGCTGTTATGCTAACCCCGGACGCAGCCCATACTGCTAATCCTCGGCCCTTCTCTAACCTTCACCTTTACTCTCTTAATCAACATCATATTTCGGAGCAAGTGGGCAAAATATTTACGTGTTATCGCTCGGTGAGAATTTGCCCTCGTTCTGGGAATTCTCCGCTCAAGTTGTTTGCAAGCTTGTATACATTTCTGTGTGTGTTATTCTGGTCAGGCTCCTCTGTTGGTTTTTCATCTTCAGTCGCAGTGTCATTAAGGTCCTAATAAATTTGGAGGAAGAAAGGCTCCCATTGTGGATGGGCTGCCGTGGGTGGTGGAATCCTGACTTTATATAGCTCTGTCTCGCACATTATGGTGTCACTGACTAATATGAGTTTAGGCCTGGCCTTAGAAGTGTGTTTGAAAATAGCAGACAGAAAGACAGCTGTACTGTAACCACAACTAGACAAGTTTATATCCCAGACTTGGTAAGAAAAAGCTTCTCCTTTTATTCCTTTTTAATTCAATATTCAACCCATCTGGCCTCAATTCGGAGAAGTTTTGATCCAACAGTAAATAGAAACTGGACAGCCAGATAAAGGAAAAGCACGAAAACACCAAAGCTAGCAAACACCAGAGTGAGACAAAGATATTTCCTATGCAAAGCTCGCACACAATGTCATGTGTGATAGCGACGAATCCCGTCCAAGTCACACGCAGGGGGGAAGAGGAGGGGAGACAGAAATGAGGTCGACTGCCTGCATCTTCCAGCGATCCACCCCCCCTCCTCGGTTAGCTTTGATTCTGCTTATCCACTATCTCACCATATAGCAAGGGACACAAAGCAGATTTCAGCTTTGGGCTAATCTCATTAAGAAACTCTAACCACCCCTCTGAGTGGTGGGGGGGCAGAAAGCTCGACTCATTCTGCCCCACGCCAGGTCCCGGCTCAGGGAGGCAGGTGTAATGTTACATAATTAGACTCTAAACGGTAAAAAGGAGATTATTGCAAATGGCCTACTAGCCAGCACATGCACTGGACCTCGTCCCCAAAGACTCAGCAGTCTGCTGGAGCTGGAAACATCTCCGGAGAATTGATGTGTTAAAAAATAAAAAACGATAAACAGGTTATTTGCAGAGAGTGATGGTGCTGGTTGGCTCGTGACCCGCCGGTAATTTGGCCCACTTTAACAATTTATTTTAGATTTTAGTAAAATATAGCACATTATTTTAACTGCTAAAGCTACTGGGTCAACTATAACGTACTAAAGAGGGTATATGCAGGTGTCACCAACTCAAAGACTTTGTAAGACTCTTGCTAGCATATGCAGTTTGCATTTAGCTTTCTAGCTATAGCTAACTCTAGAGTTAATTATAGCTGTCTATAGTGGAAGACAGAACTGTCTTCTCTCCATCTTCTAAAGCTATCAAACAGCTATAAATAGCTTGTATGTGCTCTCTAACTACAGATAGAGAGCAAATTACTTTTACTTGAGTAAAAATATGTTGAAGTATTGATACTCTTCAGTGTAATTATTGGGGCCTCTGTCCTCCTCTGTGTGTTTCCATCGCTATAGTAACGGCTACCTTCAGTTGTAATCGAGATAAGACATAAATTCATGGATGAGTTTCTCTAGATCTTGGTGGAACATTAGTCCTGATAGAAGACTGATTTTGTAACTGTCTTTATGTGATTCTGAAGGTTCATGTTAACTATTTAGTGACAAGCTACATACGTAGTTTTTCATTGACAAGACATTTTTCTTATTTTAAGTGAAAAGATCTAACATTTTTATCTATATTGAAAAATTATTGACTTAAAAAAAGTTAATCTATCTTGTCTAAAAGCTACTTTTAATTTAGTCTTGATTTATTAAAAGTGTACAAAAATATTTTAACTAGAAATTAACAAACAAAAATATTTGGTAACATTTTGTGTTTTTGAAGTGCTCTGCTACTTGAGCCAAATACTTTTTTACTTCTACCTTTTCTTCGATAGCTACTTTTTACTTTTCCTTGAGTAACTTTATTCTGAAGTTTTTCTACTTTTACTTGAGTAACATTTCTGGATTCTCGACCCACTGAATAAAGAACAAAAATCCACCAGACACACACCTGCAGTTTTGTTAAAGTTTTTCATTGAAAGAAACTGATTTGGAAACAACTTTCTTTTTCCTGATTTTGATATTTTGTACTTATATGAATTATTGTCATTTTGGTCCTTAAAATACCAAAATTTCCACTTATATTTTGGTTCATCTGATGATGTAATTTTTAAATATTAAATGATTGATAAATGGATCAGTTACTCAATGCTTGAGTAGATTTTATTTATTTTTGGGGGTTTTTACCAAATACTCTTATTCTTATTCTTTACTTTGATGCTACTTTTAACTTTTACTTGAGTTAAAATGTGTTGAAGTAACTCTTACATAAGTAATATATTTTGGCTACTCTGCCCACTACTGACCAAGCAGAAATATTTCTATTAATATATACTGAGTGATATTTAAGGTGTCCGTGCTGATAGTCCCATCACCAAACTGCACATCTGCAGCCAAGTCGTCTTCAGGATCATCTGCAGAAGAATTGATGGGGACGGCCTGATCCAGGGAGCTAACACCTAGTCCCTCAAAACCTCCAGACCGGACCAGCATGTCAGATTGTTGCCATATGCGGCACGGCGCACCACTCAGCCGGTGACAGTGATCGACTACTACCACACCACAAACATTACTGTCAGAGTTCAAACACTGAAAGGAGCCCAAATGAAGGATTTCTGCAGCGCATCTCGGCGCAGCACCCCCATACTGTCCGGCACGCATGCTAATTAGAGAAACAGATGATCTGAGAGACTCCGAGGGCAGAGCCGGTTGGGACAAAGGGAAAAGAGTGGCGGCGCTCTTTTGTTGCCTCCGCAGACACACCGAAGCATCGGCTTGTTGTTACATGAAGTTGTATAACAAATGAGGCTGGGCGCTTTGAACTGGCTGACCACACAGGCCTGGAAGAGTCACTATAGGAGCCCAACATGTGGCAGCAATAAGATGGACCCGCCCTCTGTGAGACATGTGGGAGACGCGGCATTCCAGAGGAGCTCATTAAAGCTGCAAAACAAACCCCAAAACACTGAACACAGTCAAAGAAAACCCCGGAATAACGAGGGACGCCATGGCGAAATGTTCCCCACTAATAACTTATCCGTTAATTATCCGGTTTTACGTTTTCTATCATCAGGATCTCTGAAATCTTGATGTTTTTCACATTTACAGTGGCTTTTATTGAGCATACAGATGTGGTTTGAGCGTTTGAACCTGTTTGCTCCATAAGTCTGCGCTGTGTCTGTTTAAGTTGGCTATAAACAGACTGTAGCTCTTCCTACATTCACACGAGCAGAAAGGGCGGGTTTACTTTCTTCCCTCCTCATTGTTATAGTAAAATGTGACATGATATCCAGTCTGTGTACACGGCTTCACAACATGAGGCGCTGCATTACGAGGATCCCGGAGTGGGGTTTTTTTGATAAAAAGTCAAGAAAAAAGGAAGAAATGCCCACCGGGGAGGCAGTCTCCGCGCTGCAGCAGCAGCAGCAGACATCTGGCATGATTATTTTCAGCTCTTCAGCTAATCCTCTCTAAATGTAAACTGAAGAAAAATGTGCCAAATGGCTTGAGAGCAAGAGCTGAATTTTGGACTTGTGGAAGATTTAAATGAGTTTTATAGAAATGTTCGAGGCATTATTGGAAAACACAGTGAGACAATTGTAATTAGTTTTCAGCCTGTCACATTTATAATCATTATCCCACTTTTTAGACATGCCAATTTCTGACTCCTGTTAACCGCTGCAGCTGTGGAGAAGCCACATAGCATAGAGCAGTTTATTTATTTTTTATTTTTTATTCACGTCTTGATGCGCTTTCATCTGCGGCGCTGGGCGTTAGATGTTTGATATGTCGCGCTGCGAGTCGTGTGTGTAACGCCATTCAGAGGTGGCCCAGTAAAGAGCTAATCTACTTGTCAGGGTTGACTGCCAAGCATATCAGCCCACACACTTCACAATATGACTTTATTCATACAGTAGATCTGAGACGCTGACTGTCTCTGCCCACCACAACACAACGCTTAACGCCTACGGCTCTCAAACAAAGCGACCTGACAACGCGAGCCGCCGCCAGCGAGCTGAAGGAGACGACTTCACCTGGATGAGACGCTGCACTGAAGTATTCACACCACTTTAACTTTTTCATTAGGATTTTATGGGATAAATAAACGTAAAGTTGAGCAGAATTGTGAACTGGAAGGAAAACTGAGTGAATTTTTGCTCAACTTCAGTCAGCTCAGATCACAGGTGTCAAACTCAAGGCCCGGGGGCCAAATCCGGGTCTCAAGATTATTATGTTAGCAGTTTTTATCTGTATGCTGCTAAGTTATATCAGCCAGTCCTCAATCAAACTCATCAGATCCCTGCACTTTTTTGTGCTAACACATAATTCACTGCAAAAATAATATCTTATCAAGTAGTTTTGGTCTAGTTTTTAGATCAAATATCTCACTATACTTGAAATAAGACAAACTAACCAACAAATAACTGTTTTGCAATAAAAGAAGTATTATTTTAAGTACAGAATTTCTTTATAATGATAAAGAAATGCTAGTTTTATTAGCAGAAACATTAACTGATGACATGGGAAAATTAAATAATCTGCCAATGGAACTAGAACTTTATTTACTAAATGAAAGCTGATATATCTTGCTAAAAAGTTACTTGTAAATTAGTTTTGTCTTATTTCAACTCTACTGAGATATTTCCACTAGAAACTGGACCAAAAATACTTGGAAATATTTTGTATTTTTGCAGTGTAGAACAGGGTAAAGTACCTCCAGTAACAGTGAACAGTGTTTGCTGTAGCAGCAGATAGAAAACAGTGTTAGAACAAAGATTGTGCACAAACAAGAGGTCTCACTTTGACACAAACTGCAGGTTTGTGCTTTTTTGGTTAAAACATGTTTGTCAAAACTAATTAGTTTGTAGTAAAACTACTCATAAAAGTAAGTTTTTTCCAAACAGCTACTGTAGTAACTGTAACTAGTTACTACTCAACTATGCATTTGAGTTGCAGCCACTGCAAAAATGAAAATCTTACCAAGTACTTTTGATCAAATTTCCAGTGCAAATATCTTAGTTCACTTGAAATAAGACTAACTAAACTTTTCAGCAAAATATTGGAGGTTGCTTTAAGTCAATTTCTTAATATTAACGAAAAAGTTCTAGTTCTACTGGCAGATTGTTTAATTTATAACAGGACATTTTTACCATAAGTAAAATAATCTGCCAGTGGAACTGGAAGCTTTTCAATCAATATTAAGAAATTGTTTACTTAAAACAAGCTCCTGTGAAAAGTTACTTATAAGTTAGTTTTGTCTTATTTCAATTGTTCTAGAGATATTTTCACTGGAAACTTGATCAAAAATACTTAGTCTCTCCTTTTAAAAAACTGTCATTAAGATTTGAGTCTCAGATTACAAGTCCAAGTCAAATAACAAGTATTGAGGGAACAAGTCGAGTCTGAAGTGTTTTATTTTTCTGACATATGAGTTCGGAGTCAAATGTGTTGCTGGTGCTAACCCAAAAACAAAAGAGAAATCCTTCAAACGCTAAAATCTGATGCCACTCCTTTTCTGTTTACATTTGAAGAAAAAGAAACAGAGATATTTTCACTAGAAGCTAAACAAAAACACTTGGTTATATATTGTATTGTATTTTTGAGGTGCAAGGCCAGAAATGTGAGCTGACTTTAGTTTTTAGTGAAGGAATCAAACAGCTGTAGCACAGAGGGCATTTACAGTCAACATTAAGGCTATAGAAACACTAATTTTTCTTGTGACTGATAAATGTGGTGATAGCCTCCAAACCCGAACAACTGCCTGTCACAGAGAGACGTGCCTGATCAGACAGCGCAATATAAACGGCGGGCATGATTGACGGACTCCGAACGGCGGAGCCTGGTGGGCATCCCATAAATCTCTCTCACGACGGTGACCTCAGTCCGCGGCACGTCGTAAATCCACATAAACAATACGGGAACATCAAAAAACACGCAATATCGCAAATACGCTTAATGTGGAAGTGAGTGCAGGTCAGATTGGCAGGGTTCATAAAAACATTCAGACTAATCTGATGGGCAATTATTTAGAAAGCAATAACTCGCCGATAAAGCAGAAAGGAGCCATCTGTAGCCGATTAAAGCTTCACAACTTGAAGGCGGGATGTCAGGCTTCGGCCTAATGTAACACGGGGTCTTCCTGACCCAGCGATCCGCAGACACACTGTGATGATAATCTCAGCTCCATACCATAACCCAGTAAAGCTGTCACCCGACCGGCGGCTGCCAGATGGAAGAAACATCAGACCGAATCTGTAGCAAGACAAAACGGAAATAAAAACGTCTCAAAGTTCACAAAGGCGAAGCTATTCAAATAAACCAATAAATAAATGAGTGTTTAAATGTGTGAGCCTCAGGGCGAAGACGGGATCCTCTCTGCCAAGTCTAGGTTTGCAGAGCGGAGCTCCACGAGGGGCGGCAGAATCAGATCCGAACGGGACGATTAACCGCTCACAGAGAAGCAAAACAACCGACCAGAATCCAGTTCTGGACCTGAAGGTGTTTAAAGGTGAAGCATCAGTAAAACTGAAGGATGAAAGCTGTGGTTTAATGCTGAGATTATACATTAAAGTGTGTTTTTAGGTTTAATTACTCAGATTTTCCTGTAGTTCTTTATGGTTGTCTATGTGCTGAGCTAATATTAGCAGGAGACATTCGCTAAACTGCAACAACACAAAGTATTGCCAAGTATTTATCTGCAAACCAAGACAGGTAACAGTCAGGTCAAGTCCCTGAAACTTCAGATTTCAAGTCCTTTTGAGTCTTTTTTCAACAATTAAGTTAAAATTATAGCTAATATTAACAGAAAAACATTAGCTACACTGCAAAAACACAAAACCTTAAATATTATTTTGTCTAGTTTCCCGTGCAAATTTCTCTACACTTAAAATAAAACAAAATTAATTTAAAAATAACTTTTCAGGAAGATATAGCAGCTTATTTAAGTCGATAATTCTTAAATATCAATAAAATGTTTTAAAAAAAGGCATTTTGGGCTTAAAACAAGCTCCTATATCTTACTGAAAAGTAACTTACAAGTCAGTTTTGTCTGATTTCAAGCATAATAAGATATTTGCTCTAGAAACTAGACCAAAATACTTGGAAGGATTTTGTGTTTTTCCAGTGTTTACTTGAGTATTTTACTTTTGTGCTCTGCTACATATTACACATACTTTTATGGAAAACTATTAAGTTTAAAATTTCTGTTACAAAGTAACTGGTGGACTTCATTACGTTATTAAATGTACAGTTTAGCATTTTTAAATAATTTGATGAAAACATCAAAAAAAAAAAAAAACTATTGTGCATCAACAAAAGTTTATAAATGTTACGGTTTATCAGATCCAGACAGTTAAATCCATCCTAAAACCAGGTTTTAAGAATTAATTGTAGTTGTATGTTGTAAAATTATGAAACATTGGAACCAGATCAGTTTAAATAAGTAATCAAAAGTCCAGAATGAGGCGTATGTGAGCGTATATCCCCTAGTTGGTCGACTGAGAGGAAAAGCTGCAGATCTGAAGGAACCTGAGAGCAAAACCTGAATCACTTTCAATCTATGTTCTGAACTGATGGCGATGAAAATAAGACTCAGACACAAAAAAGACACTTGTCTGCAGATTAATGTCCTGAATGGAGGCTTGTTAGGCGCTCTTAGTCGCTGGCCTCACATTGAGCCTCCGCCTTCATCTGAAACTAATGCTGCAAAGACCCTGGAACCGCTGCGCACCGAGCCGCACAAACGGGTCGCTAAGAAAACAAGAACACTGCAAAAACACAAGACCTGACCAAGTACCTGCTGCAAATATCTTATTACACTTAAAACAAGATTAAAATAACTAACAAGTAACTTTTCAGCAAAACGTAGAAGCTTGTTTTCAGTAAATAATTCTTTGATTGATAAAAAAAACAAAAAAAAAAAAACAAGATTTCTTTGGCTTATAGAAAGAATTTTTTTCCATGTTATAAAAAAATCTGTAACTAGTTCTTTAAGAATTACAGATTCAAAACAAGTCAGTTTATCTTGCTGAAAAGTTACTTTTATCTTATTTTAAAGCAAGAGTTTGTAACTTTTATAAAAACTATATTTAAACTGTCACCATGTTGTGCCAGTGTAACATGAAACAGATAATCTGAAAAAATTGAACTCCCAGTGCGAACTAGAAACAACCAATCAGATCCAGGAGGCGGGGTTTAGTGCTGTCAATCATATCCGTGTGCACGCTGCTTACCCCTCTGCTATGATGCAACTAGTACAGTTTGTCATGAATGCTAAGGCTAGTTAGCACAGCCACCAATTATGGCTGATTAACAGTTTTCCTGTTGGATCCGTCATTAGCAGCGTGTTAACAAGGTTGATTGACAGCGATTGGTTGTTTTTGGTTGAGTTGGTAATAGCAGCTCAGGGAGGAGGTGGAGGAAGTCGATTTTTTCACAGATTATCTGTTTTATATTAAACTGTCACAACATGGTGACAGTTTAAAAAAATATGTAAAAAAAACCCCACATTTTTCTTTTATAAAAGTTACAAACTGCAGCTATAAATCAATCATAAAGACCAGAAAAAAAAGTTTAACAGTTCAAATAAATATTTTAAAAATATATATTTTTATAAAAGTTACATGATGCAGCTTTAAATATGTAAGATATTTACACCAGATTACACAAATATAAAAGATTTGTTATTTTTTCAGTGCTGCTGCACAGCTTTGTGTTCCTTCCTCGTTTTCTTCAGAGTGTCACATTTAGCCTCTAATATTCTGCAGGAAAATGAATATATTTGTTGACTAACAGCGCGGATAAAACTCTTAAATATTCAGAATTTTTAATCTGGTTTAATATTTTCAACCGTTTTATGCAAATTGCAGTCTATTAACATAATCTCATTTGAGAATACATCCTTTTAAAGTAAAAGATTAGAACCTATTTTTTTAAGCACATATAAATCAAGTGTTACATTGAAATGGAAATGTGAAAGTCTGCAGAAAAGACGTACATTTACATATACACTTTCTTTTTCTTTTTTTTTGCATTAGTGGCAAATCGAAGCTAAAACCTCCATGAGGGAAATCATCCAGCAGCTTAAACGTCTTGGCAAACATGAGCGACGGTAAACAACAGCAAATATTCCCGCTGATATTAATACTCCCGTCGCTAAGATTAAATCAAACTTTCGCTGGACACTCTACCTCCGGCCGGGTCGGTAAAAGCTTCGGCGAGATACTGAGGTGGATAAAGATGTAAGAAAGGGCCATTATGCTGCAGAGGTGGGAGTGAGAGGCAGGCTATCTGTCTCCAATCCCTCCGCCTTCGCTCTCTGCATCTGCCTTGAACTTGTGAGGAGTTCAGCGGGACGCGGGTCCAGACGGCCCTCTGGAATGCGAGTGCGACCGCTCCGGCTCCATTTCACCGCCGCTCGCTCACCTATTCGCTTACAACCAGACTTCAACTTTATCTCCCCTTGTAACACAACATTAACTGCCAAAGAGCTGGAAATGCATTATCAGCCCTGCCTCAAAGCTTGGATTGCTTCCCTCATAAATAAGATCATTATACGAGTGGTAATCCCATTAAATAGATCATTTTGCAAATATCTAAATCCAATTAATAAAGTGTTTTCAGAGGGGGCGCAGCAAACACTGGCTTTTGCGGAGTTGACATGCTGTGACTCGGGCTCTTTGTTCTCCACTCCCTCAGTACCAAGGGTGATATTAATAAACACAACCCGGAGCCTGATTTACTCTCTGGAAGGAAACTGGGACTCGGTCCTGGCTTGTTCTGCTCAGACGAAAATTAGATCATCTGCACAATTTAATGATTTAAGGCGCAGATTGGAATCGTCATCCCGATAAATCGCTGCCTTAACTTTCTCTCGGATACACAGCCGCCCGTCTAATGTTCTTATAAGATGCCCTCCTGGAGTAATCCTCTGAAAATCCACACAAACCTTTAAGTGTTTGCCAGGCGGTTTAACAAATCAGACATTTTTGGAACTACAGCAGAGGTTTTTTTACTGAATCATTACCATAAGTCATCAGTGGAAGTCACAGCTGCAGCAGAAATCATTGAGATACCTTCAACCTGAAAACCACAAGCTTCAACAAACAGAGGTATTTCTCTAAACACGGGGAAGTGTAGCTGTGAAAACACAAAATCTTACCAAGTAGTTTTAGTTTAGTTTTCAGCAAACCTAAAATTGGACAAAACTAACTTTTCTGTAAGATATCAGAGCTTGTTTTGAGTCAATAATTAGTACTTTTTGTCAACATTCTAGTGTAAATATTCCTGAAATAAGACAAAACTAACTAATAAGTAACTTTTTATCAAGATATATGAGCTTGTTTTAACTAAATAATTCCTTCATATTGATGAAAAGTTCTAGTTCCACTGGCAGATTATTTCATTTATAATATGGGAAAAATATCTTGTCAAAAGTGAAACAATCTGCCGATAGAACAAGAACGTTTTCATCAATATTAAGGAATTAGACTCAAAACAAGCTCCTATATTTTGATGAAAAGTTACTTGCAGTTTTGTTTTGTGTTATGTCAGGTGTACTAAGGTATTTGATCTAGTCGGATAAAGTCAAATATAAATGCAAAACTCTGTGTGGCAAAATATTAACACTGTCACACCATCCCCACTGTGAAACATGGTAGAGGATGTGTCATGCTCTGACACTTCCACTACTAACTCATGGTAGACACTTCCATGTTTTTTATGACACTGGTTACATAAAGAAGTGTGATTTATGTAGTTAAAATTTCAAAATGTAACGGCATTTATTGAAGCTTTAAGTGAACAAACAGTGGAGTAAAAATGACAATCCAACAAAACGGACAGTTTTAGGTGTTTAAACACCATTAGCTGGAATTTATCTTAACAATAAGTCAAAATATTTTTCATGATAAGAAATTTATCACAATAAATGATAAATGATATGATAAATATCCTACCCTAGCCAGTACTACAATGTGTTAGAATGGCCTAGTCAAAGTGAAGGCCTAAATCCAACGGATAATCTGTGGCAAATCTTCAAAGAGTTTCTAAATGTGCAAAAGTTTAACCACCTTTTTAAGATTTTTATTTGTTAAAAATGTTGTATTATTTTCCTTTTATTTCCCAGTTAAGCTTTACTTTATGTTTGTCTATCAGAGTGAAGTTTACAGTTAAAAGGTCTGAATTTTTCTGCAAGTCATCAAACAACATACCTATCATGACCTTTTTGTTCTCATAATTAATTATCTTCAATAAAAAGATGCCATCCTCTGCAGAGGAGGCATCGTAATCCTGACGTAGATGCCCCTGAAGTGCTTTTGTTTATTCCACTGAACTAATAAAGTGCATAATCCGATGAAGGATCCTAAGCTGTGATTGCGCCTAAAGTGGTTGTTTCACCTTTGTGGAAAGTGTGTCAGGCATGGTAAGAATGTTTTCGTATCTTTTCATGCCTTTTAATTGTGAGCTGCTGCTGTTAGGAAAACACAGCTGTGGTTAAATGAATTAGAAAGCAAAGCCCCTGGGTGATGCTAACGCTCCCGCATGCAGCGTTTATGTAAGGCAGCCGCCTGTGAATGAGCGCTGCATCATTTCAGTGGCTGTTTATGGTAAACAGAGGAGGAAATCAGGGTTCTCAGTGTGCCGTTTAGTGGTGAGATAAGAACACTGTTTTCAGGGAATTGCTTTATAACTTTAGGGATGCTTCATTTCACACCTTCCTCATTTGCTGCTGCATTTAGAACACAAAGTTGATGGCAGCAAGAGCTGAAAATAATGTTTAGATGAAAGGCAGCAGTTAATTTATCACTAAATGTTTAGCAGATAAACTTTACTAAGAAATCTCTGCTCTAAGCTTTAGCTATAAAAAGATTTCTAACTTTATGAAAGAACAGGAACCACTGATGTTCAGAAGCAGTAAAATAAACCATAATTTTAGCATCAAATCAGAAGCTGTAGATTGAAAGCTATTGTCATCACAGAGCACATACATCAAAAAATAATATTCTCCCTTTCTGAATTTTATGAAAATAGCCAGGTACCACATAATACAAAAACCACATATATTGTAATAAACTTATGTTTATTACAAAATCTTCAATTCAAAGTTTTTAAGCAGTCCTTAAAAACTTTGAATTAGTCCCTCTAAGCTAACTAGAGATATTAGACATATTTTCAATCTCCACACAAATACTATCAAGTCAAATTACCACAATAAAAACAGTATTAAATTCCATAGTTACAGTTTTCATTTTCTTAAAATATTTCTGTTAAAATACTGTAAATATCCTCATCTTGTTTTGGAGAGCAATAGTTGTCAATAAATGCTAACATTCTGTGTATGCTAATGCTAAAACTAGCATTGAGCATATACATAAACATATTTTCTTAATTTAAGACAAAGCATAGAAATCATCCTTCTTTTGTATATTCATGAATAATCACTGATTACAATCTGTGTCTAATAAGTTAGTTGGCTTTTATTTAGTTTGAATATTCCTTAAAAAACAATAAAAGTTGGAAAATAGCCGTTTACTTTTGTTTGCACCAAACTGGAAGTTGTTAACTTCAAGTAGAGGACAGAAGTACTTTTGGGTTTTCACAAACAGTCACAGCTGAATGAAGAATTGTGCTTCAGATAATTTAAGATCAGCTAGGTTTATTCAATCTATTTTTCCTTAGAAGGCTGTGATACACTCCTTTAGTTCAGCTAAAGTGTGTAGCTAACTTGGACATTGTGGGCGCAAACTAAAAGCAGTTTTAAAATTGTCATTTTTTCTCATTTAAAAATGTATTACAAATTGTGTGTTAGCATATATGTTTAGATATTATGAGAGTAAGTATTCACAAAAAAAAAACTCCACTGTAATTGCTTTTTAGCTTAGCTAGCACCAAATGTTAAGCTATGCTAACATCCGTTAAAAAATGTTTCAACGGGCGTGCCGTGGTGGCGTAGCGGTTGGCGCGACCCACATTTGGAGGCCTTGAGTCCTCGACGCGGCCGTCGCGGGTTCGACTCCCGGACCCGACG